>VDFB02256447.1:0-50443 GCA_007258455.2 Sequoia sempervirens | reverse complement strand
TTGTGATTATGTAGCAGTGGGTTTATCAACCATAGGTTTCTTTTCTTCCTACAAAGGAGGAACAAAAGGAACCATCGAGGGTTGGTCAACCACTTTCTCTTTAGGTTTATAAACTTGTTTGAGCTTAGGAGGCACAATGGGAATTGTATAGTTATCTCTTGGTCCCTTATATGAAATAGGTGGAGAATTTGTCATAGATTTATCTTGGTTACTTGGAAGAGCTTTTGGTTCTATCATGGCTTCATCAATGGTAGGAGATTCAAGCATGGGTTGAGGGATATTTCTAAGAGATAATTCTACTATTCACTTTGCTTTGAAATTTTGGTAAGATTTGAAAAAGTTCTCATTAGGCTTAATAGGTTCCATAGGTTCAGGACAAAAGAAATCCAATGAGAAATTTCCATGGGAAGACACAAGATTAAAACCACTATGATGCATAGTGAAAATTTCTTTGCTAACTAGAAGTTTTAAACATTTATGCACTACCAACGAGAGAACATCCATGGAGCATAGCCATGGATAGCCTAGCTTCACATAGGATTGGTCCAATGGCGGGATGATGGAGAATGAGACATATAATTGCTTTGGTTCAACTGTTAAGGGGATAAGGATCAAACCTATTGTAGGGAAAGAAAAACCATTATGTGTTTTGATCCATGCTTTCGATTGTTCATAAGAATCTTGATAAAGTTCATGCACAAAAAAAATTCCTCGGTGATCACATTCTCTACACACATGAGATCAATTAATATCCCATTGGTAGGCTTGTCATTGATTCTTCTAGCTATGTAAAGAGGACCATCAGGGGCATGTTTAGTCATGTCGTGTTGTGAGAAAGCAATGTCAAGAGACATTTTCGTTTGGCCCTTAGGAAGTTGAACGTCAATGAGGTTGACCATACTCATATTATTATTGTCTTTTAAATGCAAATTTTATGTTTGAAAAATGCACTTGCTTTGACTAATTAACTTGAACGCAAACAATTTTAGAAAACCATAATTCCAAAAATTGAAACTAAGATCTACAAAAAACCAAAAATAAAGAAAACAAAGACAAAATTATGCCCAAAAATTTAGAAAATGGCCAGTATAAGAATAGATTTTCCCTAGGGCGAATGGGTCCTTGAACAAGGGTTTGAAAAATTAAGTTCTAAGTTTCTGAGTTGATGTTTAAGGTTGTAGACAGACACTTTGAGTTACAATTTTTTTAAAATTTATGATGAAATGCAAGTGCAATTTGATGACAAACAAGCAACATAATGACAACCTTTTAGATGCGATTTTGTTTGAATTTTTTGATGTAAATGAATGAAAAAAACTAATATGCAGACTACTATGTAAAATGAATGCAATATATAGGCAAATCTTTGGATTTTTGAGATTTTAAATGATGCAAAATGCAATTTTAAAACCCTAAATGAAATGAAAGTTAATGAAATTTTGAAAAACCCTAATTGAGATGTAATGAAAATCCTAGATCTAGGGTTTTGCAAGACTACCAAGTTAGAAAGCTTATAGTGTAAGAATGCCGGGTTTACCAAAATGAAACAAACAAAAAAAGATAGGTGTGTAGGTGTGTGTGGATAAAATGGTAAAAGGAGTTCACCTAGGACACCCTCACTTTTCCTAGTTTCATTAGAAAAGGAGATCTCGCAAGGATAGAATTGAATTTCAACCTTGAGGTGAGTCAACTCTATGGGGATGGGGATGTGCTATTTTCTAATGACATAAATGACTGAAATGCACTTTTGGGAGATAAAAATAAAATACCTAATGAACTCCATTATATGAAGTAAAACTTGAAATGCAAAAATTAAGGATAACACAAACAAAAATAGTAACTTTCAGGTAGATCTAAGAAGGGTAGACTGATATGTACTAGGCTCCAAAAGTGGGTTCTAAGTGTTCTGCAAGGATAGATTCGCCCTAGGGCGAATAGGTCTCTGTATAGTGATCCAAAATCTAATTTCACAGTCCTTTAATCCCAAATCTTAGCTCTTGATTTCTCTAGATTCCACTATCAGAAGGTTAGAAATAAAATTTGTAGATGAGTTTTCGTGGCTTGACAACTTTGAAAACTTTGCAAAAATGCTCTTTTGATCCAATTTCAGTCCTTCTTCACCTGCAAATATGCACACACAAAGAGAGGGAAAAATATTTGTTTTTGGGTGAATAGGGGTTTTCCTTGGTCAAACCCTGGTTTGGTAGTTAAACCTTGATAATGAAATAATGATAAATGGAAGGAATTTGATAAATGAACAATGCTATGCCACAACTCACCAAACCCTTAATGGATGCCCTTGGAGGAATTAAGTCTAACACATCTCTCAGGGGTTGGATCTTGCTTGAATTGGCTTGAATGATTGTTTGATTTAATGCTTGAATGCTTGAAACCTACATCACAATGTTAGCTCCAAAACATAATATGAACACACATGAATCTTGACATGATGATATGATCTTGAATGCTGCTATAGATGCTTGATAAATTTTCTCTTCAATGCTCTTGACAATAATTTTTTCTCTTAGGACTGATCTCTTAAAGTCAAGTAGGATTTGAATTGATAAAATAACTATGTATTTATAGGTGTTTATCTAATTTCCCAAAAAATAGATTCCATAAACTGACATTTGAAACTTGAATTTGAATCATTAAAATGCCACCAAAAACATATTAAAAAGTGGGGTTTGACACTTAAGGAGCACTCGACAAATGGGTCCTAGGACCTAAATGTAGGACACAAATTTCCAAGGTGTTTAAATTAATGTTAGCATTTATTTAATGTCAATTTCCCTTTTAGAAAATGGGAATAATAAGGCTTAGGAATGCATGATTTAGGAAATTAGAAGCTTAATTTATTCAAATTAATTAACGAGATGCAAACATAGTGTGAAAATGTAAAGGAGTAAATTTTTCAGCACTACAAGGCCTTAAACCTTGTTACCAAGAGTCAAAGAGTCATAGGTGTTTCTATCTACTATGTTTTATGAGTGTCTTGAGTCAAAATTCAAAACAAAAATCAAACACATAAGAGTCCTTAGAAACCAATTTTTAGGAGAAAAATTAGAGCACCACATCTGTTAACTTCTGTGCCACAACTGTATTCTGCAACACAATTGTAGAGACCATGTGACACATGTGTTAATTTATGTGACACATTTTTCTTTCTGAACCACAACTGTCTCTATTTTGAATTGCAATTGTCATAATTTTGCAACACATCTATGTTCAAAACCCTAGAAAGTCAAAACATTACAATTATCATAATTCTACAACACATCTATGTTAAAAAAACCTTAGAAAATTCAAAACATCACAACTGTCAAACTCTATAGCGCAATTATTTTTGTCATGCAATTGTTGAGTTTTGTAATGCACCTGTTACAGTTCTGCGACACAATTATTAATTTCTATACCACATCTATGTCTATTATGTACCGCATATCTTTATTCCTTGTCACATCTGCTTACACAAATAAATTAGGGTTTATTTTAGAAATTACAGAACTCAGACATGATTTTACATAGTAATCTGAAACAAAAACAAAATCTTTTTCCTATTTAGTCTTTCATTTTCAACACTTTTCTAGTTTTACCTAGCTTAAACTACATCCCTAGATTAAACTCATCATCCTACATCTTAGAAATTCGTCTTATTATTTTGAAACTAGGAAGCAAACCAAATTATTGATCAGTCCATTAGTCATCCTTTGAATGTCTTAAACCTGATTACTCACTTTTGATTAACTCACGAGTCTAGTTAAGGTTCAACTTTTATCCAACCATCATCAATTATCCTTCTTGAGGTTTAGGTATTTCATTTTATCACCTTGGTCCTTCAAAAATTTTCATGCATCCTTTGTTAGAAATCAAAATAAAAAAGCCTAGTATCATAGCATTTGCAAAAATCTTTTCAAAAATCAAAATCCCAAAAACATAGATTAATTTCATATTCATATTCAATTCATCCAAAAACTTAAAAAATCCAAAAGCATTTTAAAATCAAAAAATTCTAAAAATCCCAAAAACATCAAAATCCAAAAATAAAAAATAAAAACCAAATCTTTTATGGTTGTAACAACATCCCAAATAAAGAGAAAAAAAATGGATTCCACATCGAACCTTACCTTTAAGCCCACTAGTGGTATGCACTTTGGGTCAACATCGAATGATTAAACGACGTCACAATCTCAAAATGTACCATCATTTTGATGATTATACCTTACATGACATGGAACAACAACTAACACAAGAAAAAATAGACAACACATCTCAAAATCCTAGGATATTGTGAATCATGGACAAACTAATACTTGTTGATCCTAACAAATATTTCTTAAAACTTACATAGAATGGAGCTCGACTCCCTCTTGAATTGATATTTACGCTATCATAGGAGAAACATCAAATATAGTATCTCAATAACAAGGTGTAGTTAACACGACACCTTCAACACCCAACACCACATCACAATAGTTGAACACAAGCTTGCCACTTGGAAAAACCTCACATTATACATCAACTATTAACATACCTCCCACACCTACATTTGGAAAACAAACAACAAACCCATTTTCTACATCTTAGATTGCAGCACAACAAAGCAACACAACACCTACAACACAAAATACCATCAATCAAAACTCATCTAATAAAACTTGAAGGACAAGACCTTCGCTTTTGAAGCTGCAAGTAAACATGGCTTTTACTTTGCAAAAAAAAAACATTTCTCTGACATAGACTAGATCATTTTTTGGATTAAATAAAAATTCAAATCAACAACCGCAACAACCATCTAATTTGAATATGATGTCAACAACTTATTTTCAACAAACCACTCTACCAATGCAACAACAAAATTGGAACACACTCAATCAAATTATCAATGCTTCCTCTTCTAACATGGGCTACCAAAACACAAACCTGTTTGGACATTCGACGCATTATCAACAAATAAACACACCTCTCACGACACCATCACCAATAGATATCTTAGCACAACTCCAAAGCTTGCAACAATTTTTTTTAAATATGCAGGTATCGAGAAACAAAAAGACATACTCAATAGAGGACTTATGTCCTTATCCTATTGAAAGGAGCATTTACATGCCACCCTTTCCTTCAAACTTCATTGTACCATAGTATGATAAATATATAAAGGGAAGGGAGATCCTGTTGAGCATGTGAGAGAATTTCACATAGACTCCTTTGATGTTGCATATGATCATACATACTTAATGAGACTATTCTCATGAAGTCTACTCACCTACCTCCTAGTATTATAACCTAGAGTGAATTGGAAGATAAATTTGTAGCACATTTCTCCTACAACATAGAAAATGACAAACATAATAAATTTATGTAAAATAAAACAAAAGGATGGAGAACCATTCACTTGATTCTTACAAAGATGGATAATCCTTGCTAGAAAATGTCGATGCCACATTCTAGAGAAGCAACTCTTGCAAAGGCGGATGTTATTGCACCAAAAGATCGACTTGTTAATGCCCGATACAACTGCCAGAGTTAATGAATCCACGAGAGGTGGTTAAGCCATGTCATGAACCCGAGCGCTACGTTGCACAACACAAGGAGACCAGGGCACACACCTTGCAACAATCCCCTCCCAGCGCAAGCGAGGGGTTCGAACCCATGACCCAAGCTCTGATACCAATTATTGCACAGGATTGTCATTGCACCAAAAGATCAATCTGTTGATGCCTGATACAACAGCTAGAGTTAATGAATCCACATTAGGCGGTGAAGCCATATCATGAACTCGAGCACTACTGTACAACACAAGGATACCAAGGGCGCAGACCTTGCAATAGAAACCAGTACAAATATTTGTGGAAAATATTGATAAAGAAGTGAAGTTTCATTTGCAAATTTATTGCTTGAATACCTTTGAAGAGGTTATTGAAAAATGTATCTCTATTGATAAATCCCTTATTAGAAAAGGGTTGGTTAATTTTTTTAAGGAAAACAACAATTACCCAAACAATTTGAATGACAAAAGAAAATTTTGGTCACAACAAAAACATGACGAATGACGACATAGTAGATGCTAAAGTGGTAAACAAAGGTCACCTTGTGATCAATTCTAAAGTACCTTCAACATCAAACAACAATAACCCACCACAAAATCATGCGCAAACAACTAACATGGTACAAAAAATTGCACAATGTGGTTCTCTAAGGACTAATCAACCATGACAAAAATGCATGCCCCTAGGGGAACCTATTGAGTTAGTTATAAAGAAATTGTTACAAAATAATGTCATTCAACTCTAAAGATAAGACATTATGAACCAAGACCCTTCAAACCACTTTGGTGGAATGATAACGAATTTTGTGAGTATCACATAATGAAAGGACATAAAACCTCCTCATGCTTTAAACTGAAAAACATTATCCAAGATCATGTCGAGCAAGGAGACATACAAATTGATAATCAACAAGGATCCTCAAATACATACCAACCAATCTTTAAAAATCCCTTACAAAATCATGGATTAGGGAAAGCCTCTAATTTTGGAACGAATGATAAGGATCAATCCAATTACACTCGTGTTGCTTACGAGTACATGGTTAATAGTATCCAACCATCTGATAATAATGTATCCACCATTACCATAAAGAACAAAAATCCTAACTGTGCGATTACCAATTGTCAATCAAAAGTAACTTTGTGAGGAGCCACTTCTAGATCAGAACCAACACATGAATACAACTTATTGGATCATCTAGGGAAAATCCCCACTCGAATGTTAATCTTGGAATTGCTATGCATATCCCCAGAGCATGAGGTGATCCTAGATAAATAATTACATGATTCTTCGATTCTAATGGACCTAAACATTAATCAATTTCAGGCCATGGTAGGTTTCCTAGTTACCACTCACCACATCGCATTCACATAACATGATTGTACTTAACAAAATCCCAATCATAATGAACCCTTACATCTTGAAGTATATATGAACAAGCATAAAATCTGACGAGTTTTGATAGATGGTGGAGCAGGACTGAACATTTGTACACTAAAACTTGTTACCACTATGGGATTCTCTGAAGCTTGTATAGAAGTGTCAAAAAGGATTGTAATAATAGCATATGACAATGTGAAGCACTCTTCAAAAGGCATTATTGTCTTTCTAATCAAAGTGGGTCCAACTATTCAAGATACAGTGTTTCAGGTCCTGGACCTAGACCTTCCTTATAATCTTCTCCTTGGACGCCCATGGATTCATGCCATGAAGGTCGTTCCTTCAACTTACTACCGGTGCTTGAAATTTCCCTTTAATGGAACTAAGATTACCATATCAAGTGATCCTGATCATTTCTAGTATTGTAGCAATATGAAGGGGACCCCTGAGTATCAAGTGTTGATAAATAATGAAGCCTTGCCTTCCACCTCATCCCATTATACTGACCTTGCATCCTTATCAAAAGTTTTAGCTCTGTACGAATCATTCCCTGAAAATAAGGTCCAATTCCACGACGATGGATGTGGGGAGTATAACATCGAAAACTTGTTTTGCATGGGTAAGTTAACATCTACATCAAAAAATTATGGTAAACCACGCCATATCAAAAAAGACCCTAATGCAATCATTCAGTATCAACCTCTGACAACCTTCACTAAGTGGAGTGAACTAGGAAAATAATATATAGATGATGACTTATCTACCTAGATCTACAAAGATGAAGAGGATGAAACACAGTCTCAGTTACATGTCAAATAGTATGGAAAATGGTTTGATATCATGAAACAAAAATGCTATGATGGTCATAGTGCCTTGGGAGCACAAAAACAAGGAATGATTGAGCCTATACTGATGAAAAAATTACCAAAGAACAAAGGGCTTGGGTATAAATCGCAAAAAATGAATGCTCATCATACTAAGGTACCTTCGAAGAAAGCTACTAACACTTTTGAAGTTTTCAAGACCAATTCCCTACAAACCAAACTACTAATGGTTGAGCCTGGACAGAAACCTTTTGGGACCCAAATGATTCCTCAATATTTACCATATCTACTTCATTCTTGAGCTTTTCTAGTAGTGATGATAACTTTCCTTTAGTCCATCCGCAACTGATTGATTGGGACCAACAAGGCCTATCGAGCTTAGACATATTCAAAAATGATGAAGCAATCGTTGAGTTCATGGGACTTTGAGAGGGCATACCTCCAGGGGATCACAAAGTTGGATTCACTATTAACCTTGAAACTACTGCATACTTTGGGGAGTCTCCTATGCTTTCTAGTCGCAAAATTTAAAAAGACAAAAAGAAAAAGTCTTTAGGTGAAAATCGAAAGGCGCCTCTAGACAAAAAAATAAAAAATAAAGGACGTATTTGAGGGCGAAAACCTCTGTGAGGCACCCAAGGATGGAAAGCTAGATATTCTCCCTATAAGTCAGGAATAATATCCATTGTTGGTGGAAAAATCAGAGGACATAAATATTAGTACATATGAGAATCCTAAGGTTATACACTTTGCAGCATCGTTGATAACAAAGGAAAAGCCGACTTTCACCAATTTCTTCTTTGAGGGACAAATCAACTTCAGATGGTCTTATGCAAACATGCCCGAACTAGACCTGAGTTAGTCCTTCATCAATTGCCTCTTCTTTCGAATGTCAAACCTTTTAAGAAAAAGCTAAGGAAGATGCACCCACAAATTACCTTATTAGTCAAGATTGAACTAAAGAAACTACTAGATGTTGGTTTTATCAGACCAATAGACTATGCAGAATGGATCTCAAATCTTGTGCTAGTCACTAAACCCATAGGAGGCATCCGCATATGCATAGACTTCAAGGACCTGAAAAAATCCTGTTTGAAAGATGATTTTCCCCTACAAAACATTGACATGATAGTAGATCTTACAACTAGGTATGAGATGTTGTCACTGATAGATGGCTTCTCTAGTTACAACCATATTAAAATTGCTCCCAAAAATCAACACAAGATAGCATTCACTTGTCCGTGGGGTACCTATTGCTGGAACATAATGTCCTTTGGCTTGAAGAATGTAGGAGCGACCTACCAGAGGGCAACTACAATATTCCATTATATGATGCACACATTGATGGAGGACTATGTCGATGATTTATTTGCAAAATCTCTCACAAGATATTAACATCTGGTTGTGCTAAATAAGATCTTCACTAGGTTGGAACAATACAAGGTCAATCTGAATCTAAAATTTTTGTCTTTGGAGTAACTTTCAGGAAGCTCCTTGGATACATCATTTCTCACAAAGGCATAGAGGTTGATCCTACAAAGGTGAATGCCATCATTGATATTCTACCACCATCCAATCTGACGCAACTCAGAAGTCTACAAGGTAAACTGCAGTCTACCCACAGGTTCATCACACAACTCACAGAAAAGTGCCATCCTTTCCAATACTTTCTTCATAAAGATGTTCCATTCAAATGGACCGATAATTATTAGCGAGCCTTTCAACAAATCAAGGATTACCTATTGTCACCACCAATATTGATGTTGCCTATTGATCGAAAACTGCTCATCTTGTATATATCAACTACGTCATTGACACTAGGAGCTCTATTAGCACAAAATGATAAAAATGGTAAAGAAAGAACAATATAATACACTAGTCATACATTAGTGGGGTATGAATTTAACTACACCCCTATTGAGCATGCATGTCTTTTTTTTTTTTCACACAAAAAATTTGACACTACATGTTGAATCTACATACAAAGCTCATAGTGAAGATTGATCCTCTAAAGTACCTGCTTAGTAAAGCAACTCTAATAGGTAGAATAGAAAAATGGGTAATGTTCCTTAGTGAGTTTGACATCAAGTATGTTGAGCAAAAGGAAATCAAGGGATATATTATTGTTGATCAACTAATAGACACTCCAACACCTGTATTTCAACCTCTTGTATCAGAATTCCCTGATGAAGCAATTTTCACATTAGAAACATATACAACATGGAAGTTATACTTTGGTGGATCCTACACCCACCATGGTTTAGGGGCATGAGTTCTCTTCATAACACCACAAGGGGATACAGTCACTAAGTCTTACAGGATAGTGTTCCCATGCACGAATAACATTGTTGAATATGAAGCTTTGCTGATAGGACTTAGGGAGGCTATAAAATGGAAAATCAAACACCTGCATGTCTATGGTGATTCACGGTTGGTTGTCTAACAAGTCAATGACAAATATGAAACAAAATATGATAAATTGGTGTCGTATAAGAAGATGGTTAATAGTTTTAAAGAATACTTTGATGAAATCATATTTGAGTAGATTCCATGAGTTTATAACAAAGTAGTCGATGTCATGGCTACTATAGGATCTCTTTGGGACATACCTAATAATGTGCATCAGTGCACAAATTTGACCCCTGCATTTGATGTCCCCGAATTTGAGCTCATGTGTGAAATTATTGGTCTCAATTCACCATGGCATAAAGACATATACAATTACTTGCACAACCAAATCCTTCCTCTCGACTTGTCCAATAATCAATGAAAAACCTTTACTCGACAAGCCTCTAAATACATTATCATCGTTGATATCGTATACCACCATAGTTTAGATAGTACTATGCTTAGATGTCTTGACATAGAAGAAGCACAAATGACTTTGCAACATGTACATGATGGTATATGTGGAGCTCATTCTAGTGGGTCTACCCTAGCTAAGATCATAAGAATAGGATATTACTGGTCAACTATGGAACATGATGCCTACCACTTTGTTAAGAAGTGTCGACAGCGTTAGATTCATAGTGATCTCATCCATGCACCAACATAGGGACTACACTCGATTACATCACCATGGCCCTTCTCTCAATGGGGACTCAACCTTGTGGGAAAAATTCACTCTGCCTCTGCTAATGGCCATAAATTCATCATTATTGCAACAAAATACTTTATAAAATGGATTGAAGCGATTCCTATGACATACATCACTGAAAAGAAAATTGTGAAGTTTATCTTGAACTACATCATATGTAGGTATGGTGTACCCCTTTCCATTGTCACAGAAAATAGATGACCTTTCAAAAACTAAGATGTTAGAGGGTTGTGTGAGAAGTATCACATCCAACACAACTTTTCCACTTCATATTATCCCTAGCCCGGTAAAGGCCAAGTGGAGGCATCTAACAAAACTATAATCAAAATCCTAAGGAAGACCATCAATGATGTTGGCTGAGACTGGCATATACAACTAAATCTAGCTTTATGGGCTTACCATACAAGCATTCGTACTCCTACTGGTGCTACCCCATATTCCCTTGTCTTTGGTTTTGAAGCTATCCTTCCAATCGAGGTCGAGTAACTATCCCTGAGAGTATCTAAGCAACAATTAATTGATGATGAAGAGTACCAGATATCAAGATTACATGAGCTATAGCTACTAGGTGAGAGAAGACAAACTGCATTGGTCTATCTATAGGCTTATCAAAATCATCTCCAGCATAGCTACAACAAAAGAGTAAAAGTTTGACACTTTAACATCGGTAACTTGGTCTTAAAAGAGAACCCGAAGAATCAAATGGATAGAGAGAAACTAGAAAAGTCTAAGCCTAACTGGTTGGGTCCTTATATCATTACTACAACATATGGGTCTAACGCTTATTAACTTGCTACTCCTAAAACTGAACCGCTGCTTGATCCTATCAATAACATGCACCTTCAGAAGTACTATATATGAATTTTGGAGAGTCCCAATTTCAGAAAAAACAAAAATGAAAAATAGAAAAAGAAAAAAAGTAAAGATAAATAATCCATCCAATAGTGAAACCCATTTTGGTGGTACTTTGGATAAGTACCATGGTGAAAACCTAGCAAACAGGTGCCATGTGTAGTGAATTGCTGCTCTTCCATCTATCATTATTCTATCAGATTCCATCCATAATAAACAAAGCATAGGCTCATTCATGATAAACCTTTCTCACCCCTCTCATGGCCTAAGAATAATTAATATTTAGCATCATCCACGTTCCATATTCATACCTTCCATAATAACTGGTCCAATACATGATTGGGGACAATCCTCAACCTAGATTTTTAGATGGGATCTTTGACATGGTATCAAAGGATACTATCACTATCACCTACCACAATCCACCATTCATAATAAACTATCCACAATCCATCTTCCATAATAAATTGTCCTTTGTCAAGGATGGCACTTTGATTAGACAGAAATAGAATATCCTATGGAAAAATTGAGCTTAACAAATCACGAAACAACAAACAAAACTATCAAACTAGTCTGCAACCTAGTTGATCAATTACCTACTTATCCATCAATGAAATCTACCTATCTTTATCAAATATTAGTTGTCATATATAGGTTGTCACATCCTTGAAAATAGACTAGCCACGTCTTATACGAGATGTTTTCACCCCTGAAAATAGACATAATCCTATCTCAAAACACTTATCATTGCTAAGAAGATCAAAATGGCTATGGAATCATCTGGTCTAATTAAGTCTTATCTTTTTATTTGATTTATCTTTTGTTATGTTCCTATGCTACATGATGATATCCACAAGTGATTAGAGGAGCAAGGATGGATCATGACTGTTTTTGTTGATTTCTATTTGCAGTTTGTCTTGATAATATGACTGGGGCAACTAAGTTCCTTGTATGTGATTGGGGTTCCATTTTGGCATATTCAAAACATTCTATGCAAGTTAAAGGCCAACTAACACTTTCTTGCATTAGGATCAACATGCTCTATGGCTACTACCTCACATATTCCAACAAGGTCCTATTGTTACTAGTATGAGTCACGACACTCCTTGTCTACTGTGTCTTAAACTTGACAATGGATATTGACGTCACCAAGGTTTGTCTCAACTTGGTGTACATATATCCACTTGTCCATATATCAATATCTTCAGGCAAACAGAAACATACATCACCATCACAATTCATGCCTTGGTGTGCATACATCTGCTTGTCACATAATAAAACACTCTATGATGATAAACATGTACTATTTAAAGCTCAAAAATCTATTCATATGGGTCTCATCAATCTTGTTTTGGATGGAAAGTCCATCTAACCATTCTTCACTTCTTATTAACTCTTTCTTCTCATTAACATTTCTTCAGCCAGTCCCCACAGTCATTCCGGTAAAGTGCTATGACACAAAATAAATGCATTAACTGCATCATCTTGCATCCATAATCATGTTAGAATATTATATACATCACCATATGCATACTAGGCCATATTTCATAAATATACAAACAAATAGATAGCATTGCATTACATTTTATTGAATCATCATCCACATAGCATCATATAAAAAATGACATAACATGACATAAGCATATAGTCTCATCTTGCATACAAATCATGTAAACATATTAATCCCCTTCATGGATCATAAGCATTAGATCTCCTTACATCACATCATACATATAATCATTAGTCAATATCATGTGCATCCATCCATCTATAGGAACCATTAGATAAAAATAGAATGCATAGCATTAGGGCACATCACATAGAAAAAAGTACATAGAACATATAGACATCATGTAGTCACTGTAAAAAATGATGCATCTCATATATATACATGTGTGTGTGTGTGTGATAGTACAAAATTGGAATGTCTGAAAAAAATGGAGCTTGCAGGCTTGATCAAAATATACATATGTCCAAATACAAAATCAATCGGGATAGCTCGAGTTGCCACTATCCTCTGTGAGGGATGACATATCGGACCTCGGTCTTGACCTTGACAGTCTAGGTTACTCTTGATCTGTGCGCGACCATGGTGGTGGATAAGGTGACCTCCTAGGTTCAGATACCCCTCCACTGCTAGCTGATCGCTGTGAATGTGACCGAATGTGACTTGCTTTGACTCCTGCTTTGAGTGTAGCTAGATACCCTATGTGACGATGGTACCAGATGCACGTATAACTCTTGGTAATACTATACCTCTAACCTACTTGATAAAATATATGAGAAAAATTGACACTAGGCCCACTCACTCGCAATAAAATTGAGCGACTGTTGCTCGACCCTCTGCACCTTAATAACTATTGTATCATGCTCTACTATCAGTTGCGCTACTTGTGCTTGTAGAGTTTGAACTTGGCACTGTAAGGCTAGAAGTTTCACCTGCACACCATCATCTCCTTTGGCCTCAACCTCCTCCTCCATGACATCCCAAATGACCTCTCTAACTAGGATATCCTCTAAACTCTCATCCACTGCCATATCTCGCACAACATCCTCCTTCTAAGCTTCCACATCAGGAATCTCATGCTCCTGTTGAGAAACATCCTCTGCTTGATCCTCCTCCTCCCATACCTCCTCCTGTATGGGTGGTAACTGTCTCAAAATGATAGGTGTAACCTTGCCTCTGGCTCTCCTCCCACCCCTACCTCCATCCCTGCCTCTGCATCTTCCATCATCACCCCTCCTCCTCCCCCTCAGTCTGCCTCTGGGTCCTCTCCCCAGTCTTTCTCAAGGAATTGGTACTGTAGGATCTGTGAAGGGAGTCAGTTTATGCTACAACCACCAAGCATCATACTTTGGTGTGGTGCTCACATCTGCAACCTTTGCTCTTGAACCCCACTGAATAGGTTGAAGTTGGTCGAACTCTTGGAATGTGACTTGTGGACTAATGGTGGGATCCCATTGTACCACCTCTTAAGCTGATCTAGCGAACAACACTACCAATGAGAACACCCTTTCACTCCCCGAACTATTGCAACACCCTTTTAGATAACTGCCTCTAAATGATATGCTAACTTTGGACTGTGTGACCAATCAAAAATCTGGTTTGTCTACAATAAGAAAGAAGATCTATGTTATCATACCAGGCTGCACACTGTCTATATGCCCTCCAGGTAAACCAACCATCAAATCTACCTCATGGCGCTAGTATCCTACATCTCCAACATGTCTCTGAGTGACTACACCACCATACATGAACATAGAAGGATCTCCTATAGGTAGATCCCTATAAAAAATTGGTCTGAACATGACAATGTGCCCCATACGTGGAGCAAAGTAACCCCGCAACTAATTGAACAAGCTCCTTTGTACGCAACATTATGTAATTGAAAGTACAACATGGCTAATACACATGGGCCCTAGGCATACATTGTGCCCTCATCCATCATCCCTACTAACATGCGACCCCATCCTAATGGGAAGTCATGCCCTCACTGATTAGGTACCAAAACACTCGCTATCACACTGCAGAAAAAAAATGATCAATCACTCATAATGATCCACCAAAAAATCCTAGTGGATCTCATATTCCTCTTTGAGGTCATTAGTATTAAAACATCGTTACATGGAAGCTAGTCCAGAGTTTGGGTTGTGTACTATCCTCTCACTATGAATGGGGATGTGTAGGATGCGCCATACATCCTCTAGTGTCACCATTGCCTCTACAGTAGGTAGATGAAATGAGCTAGTCTCTCAATACCATCTCTTTGCCAACGCAGTAATCAAACCCCTGTTAGCCCTGATCTTAGGCATGTAGGTAACATAGTATAGTCCTAGAGTATGTAGAGTAGTTCTCTCTCCCGTGTCCAAATGGTTCTGAAGAACCATGGAAGATGATTGAATCTCATGAGTATATAATGGTAGCAGTCTCACCTACATTCAAACAACACATTGAATCAATCACGACATCTGGCTAAACCTATTTGACCTTTTGAACTCTAATTTTTTTTCCTAAAAATGTATTCAATCAACCAATAGTCAATTGCGCCGCTTTACTTCACGAATGTGTTGCTCTAATGTGACACATTACCAATTGCATGGCTTTGTCTAACAGATGCGGTACACTATCTAACAAATGTGACGCTCAAAATCATATGCGTTGCTAAATCCTACACATACAATACCACAATACACTTGTGGCTTTCAGTCAGTTGTGGTCCCACAACAAATGTGTTGTTTAACATTTACGATGCAAAATCTAACAATTGTGGCATTCACAACTACGAATGTGGTGCAAAATTTTGCATTGCATTCGTTGCTCGATTTTTGAGCCCTAAAATCTAGCCAAAAACACAAAAAATTCAAAAGTAGGAAGGGATACATACCACGTCACCTGACTCCTCTGGCTGCTCGAAAGTCTACATGTGTCATCCACGATGAGAAGCCTTTAGAATCCCCACCATAGCTCCGTTGCTCTGCTCCAAATGCTCACTCCTCTTCTCTCAAATTTTCAAAATCATAATGCAAAATGAGGAAAATGACCGCCTAAAGGCCTATTTATCGACCTCCCAAGCCCTAATGGACCCCTCCTTCATAATTGGACGCACTAGACATGCACTTAAATTGCTAATACATAGGCTTGAATTGACTTATAAACATATTTTTTGTCACCTATGCAGCTAATTAAATAAAATCAGCTTGTCAAAAAAATTGTCTTGTTTTGAAATTTTGCCAAATTTCCCGAGGGGGCACCCCATTATCTCACTATCATCGAGGCATATTGGGGCAAGTCCTGAACATGATTTTTTGAATTTTCTTTGACACAACGCTTAAAAATCACATTGTGTCAAAGAGGGGAAAAATGTAGATAGCCAAAATTGTCCTAGTTGCGAGTAACACTTTACACTAATTATTGTCCTATTCCCAATGATTAAATAATGCTCATTATTTAATTATTATATAATTTGATATTCCACTATTAATTAAATGATTTTATATTATTTTATTAATTCACTTTAATCTTATTCTATCCTAATTAATTAAATAAATCCTATTTATTTAATTACGTCTTTAATTGTCTTCATTCTTCTAAATTAATTAAGTAAATTAACATTATTTAATTAATCGTCCATTATCCCTTTCTATATTAAATAATTACTTTAATTATTTAATTATCCACTTTCCCACTTTCTGAATTAAATAATTACTTCAACTATTTAATTATCCTATATTCTCTTAACATTATCCACTCTTCAATAATAAATAAAACTAATTATTTTATTTATCTAATTCACTTGCACATTCCTTTAATAGTTAATTCATTTAATTAATTATTAAGCTCATGCATTTCCACCTCATTTCTAACAAACACTCTCTTCTAGTCCACTGACTAATCAATGTTAGTTTATTGATCAATTAAATCAATTCACTCCCACTTAGTGAGAGTTAACAAAGCAATCAATTCCCTTAATTAATTCATGCAAACAGTTAACTGAAAACATGCAACCGGTTTCAATTAGTGAACTCTTTAATCAATTCCTCTCATGGATTCTTCACCCTTGATCTCTTCACTCTTTCTTTTGATCTTGATCGTCCATCCAAAGCAACCTTTTCTATAAAATAAACCTTCATTGCCATTTGAAGGTCAACCGCAAATCTTTGAGATTTTACATCCTTTAGCATATTCAGTATTCATTTGAGCTTGAATCAATATAGTGCACACATAAATTTGAGAACAAAGAAAAAATGGATAAGAGCAATGGAGATAAATCAATTGTAACATAAAGAAGGTATATGATATTGTTAATTGTTTGAATTCTTATGTTGATTGTACTCAATTGTTTGATTAGATTGAGAAGTGCTTGAATTATAATAGTTAGTGGTTGTTATTTTTGATTCATGTTAAACTATATCTCTCTTTTATGGTCTTACAAATAGATCTCTAGTTCATACCATTTGTAATTTGTTGATTGTAAGTTACTTTGT
Organism: Sequoia sempervirens; assembly: GCA_007258455.2. Taxonomy (NCBI): domain Eukaryota; kingdom Viridiplantae; phylum Streptophyta; class Pinopsida; order Cupressales; family Cupressaceae; genus Sequoia; species Sequoia sempervirens. Next base: position 32,756 of record VDFB02256447.1, on the reverse strand, counting down.
ATGGTTAGTCCAAGCCCTTTATTTGTTATAAGTTCAATTGTGAATGTTCACTTATATTGTGTCAAAATTGGGTATACATATGAATGTTTATGATCTAAAAATCTTTCATTTTCATTTAAAGATTGCACTGTTCTTGCAGCTTGGTGAGTTTAACTCTAATTAAGTAGGAATTGGTTTTGTGAGGGATATGTCTATCTACAACATCAACCATTGTTGTCATTGTCCTTAGGTTCACAAACCTAGTTTCTCCTTACCTTATCTTTTGCATTTTATTTTCAAACTAAGTTAGTTTAGAGAAAAGAATCATTTAGATTGTCATATCAAATGAAACAGAAGTCATTTTCAAATTTCAAATATGAAAATATAGCTAGGGTTTCATAACATTTTCGAATTTTACAAACCTTTGTTATTTAGAGTTCCAGCTAAATAGTTGTAAGGCCCCTTGTAAAACAACAAATCATTATCCACTTAGACATTTTACAAAGTCAAGACCCAACTATTGAAGCTTTGGGGTTGTCTTTCTGAAGTTTCTTGAGGTTAGATTTTCTTTCAAGAGAGACATAATACTTCATGTTTTGTTTGTGTTGTGAATGTGCAAAAACACTCATCAATAGAATTGCTTAGAGGGCCTAAAATTTTATTTAAACTTGAAGCGTATATGTTCATTTTCTCCTAAAATATTTCAAATAATACTTAGATCCACACCAAATCAAGGAGAATTTCCTGAGCTAAGATCCCCTACGAGGTCTAGGAGGGCTAGAATTGGGGAACGTTCATCATTAACTCCCCACATACTTCCACTTCAACCTCATCTCAAATCCCTTTTGTAGTACCACAACCACCTCCGTCAGTAGCACCAATGGCTTGGTTACCTAATAATCCTTCTCCCATTCAGTTCAATGCATATCATGGCATGCCCAAAAATCCAAAAAAGTTTTGATCAAAATTTCATGTCAATGATCCAAACAAGACTCCAAAAGAACATCTCAAGGTTTTCCACCCATGAAAATGACACCAAATTATGGAATAATAAACTCATTGTAAGGAATCAATGTCCAATCGTAGATAGAACAATAAATGTTATTAATGTGGGTGAATGTACAAATGTGGATAAGATACAAATGAATGCATGGAAATATGTGTATACGGAGATAGATGATGGATAAGAAAATGCACCAAACTTTATACACTGACAACATTTATCAATATATAAATATATTAATACCATTAAATAACCACATTCGATTTTCTTTATTATTATTAAATTACATGTCCAAAATCCAGCTACTCTCGTGGAAAGTCGAGGTCTTATAGCCAAACATTAGTGAATCGATTATTAACTATCGTCAAAATTAAAAATCCATGTTGTTCTGTTACGTAGAGAAAAAAATGACGAATCCTTTCAATTTTGGTTCGTACATCTTCATCCTCAATAAATGTCCAAGATAGTTAACCTTATCAGACAATCTTCGGTAAGCAGTATAGTGTTAAAAAATACTAAAAGCAATCTCACAGTGATTCAACCCTTCTTGAATCATGTACAACATGAATTTGATTATATACAGTCAATAATAAAGGGCTATTGTGCAGTTCATGCACTCGGTTCTAGTTGACCGATTGTTATCCAATACTCTAATAAGCAGAATGGCATTCCAGTCTTCACTCTCCTGTTTTCAACACCCAACCATCTCCTGTCCAAGTGCACAGTTCTTTCATCACCTATATTTGAACAAATTGAACATATCAGAATAGAATGGATAGTAATCAGACATTTCTTTGCCAAATGTATCCAGAATCCAAGCAACGAAAGAGTATATTAGTGCCCTCAACCGAAAGCGATACATGAGCGCTAACAGATAAGAGTCCATTTCTAGGAATAACCTATTATAATCCCATAAGTAGTTTTTTATGCTGACCAATATACAAAGTTTAATCTTTGGATTCTGCTACAATACGGAAAAACACATGTATTTTCCAAGATCACAAAGTATCACTACAGTAAAGGTAACATCTAGGTTTACCACGCTAGGTGCAATCTTAGTTTCGGATCCATCAAGTCTTATCATGGTAGTGGATTCGGTTCCATATTTTAAATTCTCTCCTGTAGATTAGTGGCATTATTTACTAGTTAATAACGATTAAATGCCGGATGTACCCAATTCTCACAAACTTCATCACTGTGCATGATTTAGATTAATAAGTTAAATACCCTATGGTTAAAATTCAATGTATGGCCACAAAACAGAGTAGAAATCATAATATACATCATCAGTAGACTTGAATTCATAATGTGCGCAGAGAACTGTCCTAGGTGGCAGTTAACAAGCTCAAGTCATAGAACAAGAAGTAAGTATTTACTATCCTCTGAATGTGTGCGTTTGAGATGATATTTCGAAGCTTAATTTTGATAGACAAACATGGTTGGACGACTGAGAAGTACAACACTGTTTGAGACAAGGCAGAACCTTAAAACATTTCTCAATCAGGAAAATGTAAATTAGAATCTCCCTCAAGCCCATTAACATATGATATAAGGTTGATTTAAATTTTTGTCTCCACATCTTATATAGGATCTGCGACTGTCATGGATAATAGACTTGTCAACTTTAGCTAGATTTTCATATCTTTTAAGATTCACATATAACACAAAATTTGATAGAAGATTAGTGCATAGTTATGTTCATTTAGCTTTGACCAGCTTAAAAAAAGTCCGACACATCAGCATTCTCCAGGGATGCATTCCTAGGTTAAAATCCCCATTTCCTGGAACAGGGAAACCCTAAGGGGTGAGGGATGATGGGCAGGTTTGGGTGGGGACAAGCATGAAACATCCCCCCACCATCCATTTTGCCAATTTCCCCATCATAGGGGTTTATCCCCATGATGGCCTTGCAGATGTAGGGAAATCCATGGGACGTTCCCCTCTGGGGTGGACACTGCTGTCCTCAAGGTGTAGGGACTTGTTGGGTGAAAATTATGTAATCAACTTTTCGATAGATTACACAACTAGGACTTCAGCCACAACCATGTGATACATAAACCTCTCCTCTCAGAAAGGGGAGGCGCCCTTCTTACTGCTGACAGAAGTTATAATAAAACAAATAAGGTAATTACACAATGTACACAATACTTATGAAGTGAGGAAGGTGTGTCACATTCATCCTTCTCTCTTTTTTCAAAGAAGATGTTTACAATCTTTCACTGTTGGAAGTTCTCAATTCACAATAACCTTAAACGATCAACAAGCAGTAATGCCAATACCTCTATCTTGTCAAAGCAAAGCGTAGAGGTACCAAAAGTGATTAACAATAAACAAGTAAAATAAAAGGGAAAGCTCACAAAGGCACAAAGTCGTTCCGTAGCTTTTTCAATGGTGGATCTGTGAAAGATGTGTCGTTTGTTGCATTATAAGCACAAAGTCTTTTTAGATACAACAATTCCTTGAACAGCATGAATGATTACAAGGGCAAAGTCTTGTAGATCATTCAACCAAAGTATCCAAATATCATGAACAATTACAAGCACAAAGTCTTGTAGATTATTCAACAATAGTTAACCAAACACAAAACATAAATCCAAACAAAGGATGTAACACAAAATTTACATGAATTACTTGAAGTCCTTCAGATTTCATAAACTAATCACCACCAATCTCAATCAAATTCAAGAGACAATTGATCCAACGCAAAGTCTGGTATGCAACTTCTTCCTTTATTGATTCAGATTTAGATTCACAAAACATGAACACAAAGTTTCACAATTTGTTGCAAATTGAGCAGCACTTCATTGCAAAAACTAAAGGATCGATAATACAATAGAAATCCCTCATATATATAGAGGAGAGGGATGAGTAAATCTAGGAAATCAAAGAAGCAAAATTAGGAAAGTTAGGTGAGCTAATTAAGGAAAATCTCACCTAACTTTGACCAAAGTCAAAGTGTAATTTGTTTTCAAAAAATTACATCTCAGATTTAGTGTAATTACATTTCGAGAATTGACAATTAAGATGTCAAAAACTATTTACAAGATGCATTAGGGGAAAGCATCAAAAAGTTGAACACTGGGAAATCAGGAATCTTCATGGTTCCTTGCTTGGGCATGGAAGTCTTCATACTTCATCCTAGTTTCCTGCGTGAACTTCTCATCCGGACCAACGGTGTAATCCACAATGGTGTGAATCCTCGTGATCAATCTCATGGCAGATGAGTGAACCTTCTTGCACCTATCAAGATGCATTTTAAGGTTATCCAATGTAAGCCTTGTATCACAAATGACATCCAACGAGGATTCTGAAAAGTCTGTAATGCCAATCAACTTCATGATGGTTTCCTTGAAGATCTGGGATAGTTCTATGGCAGGCAGGAAGATACAATTCTCCTCAAGAAGCTGCCTTGGTAACTCCTTGATTCCTCTTTCAAGAATCACACGATGCCCTTCAACATCTTCCTGTACTTGGTGGAGATCTTCTATAAGATACTCAAACACATGAATATGGTGCTCCAAAGATTCTCTTACTTCTATGTATTTTCCTTTGTCGGGAATTACACCGGCTTCCACCAATTTACTGAGCTTTGCCTGTTTCATTTGCAACTACCACAACAGGGATTTTTCCATCTCCTTGCGCTCTTGGGAAAGTGCACTCTCCTCCTTGTCGAGCTTTGTTTTGAGCTTGGCTATAAGAGTAGCTTTTTCATCCGCGACAATTATAATTTGAGAACCGTGTTCTATGATCTTTTTAACGAAATCATACAACACCTTGCCTTTGGAGGCAAACTTCTCAGCTTTCTTGACAGCTGGGTCCTCAACACTTACCATTGCTAACGGTTGTGCATTGCTTGTAGATCCTGCAAGTCTCCTCACAATAGTGGCATAATGCTCTGCCCTCTGTTTGTACATATTATGAGATTGCTCCATTTTATCCAGTCTTCCAGCCAAAATATCCAAAGTCACTTGCGCATCTGCTTTTGCACTTTCATTTGTAACTTTGCCAAGCTGGACCCTTGTCACTGTGTAATCCTCCATGTTGACGTCTCCTTCTTCATGAGGTGGTATGCCAATTTTTGCATACTTATGACCAGTTTTGTCAACATTCAGCCGCGAGTACACCTTTGCCTTTTTCTTCCCTTTACCTTTTGGAGGGACTATCTCTTCAAGGTCAAGCTCTTCTGGAGAAATCATTTGCTTCTTTCGCTTCGACACTTGAGATATCAACCAAGGGGGAAGAGAGGTGGTACGAGCTTCTGGATTAACTGTCAACTCTCTTGTCACTGTCTCTTCTGAAGTAGCAACTGGTATTGTGACAATGGGCTCAGTGTTTGTCATAACTGCTCCTGTAGTTTGCACATTGAGCTGATCATGCATTGATTCATTCATGAACCGATTAAAATCAGTCTCTGAAGTGATATCATATGATGGCGATGATAGGCTAGGAATAGATGATGGAGGGTTGGATAAAATGTCAACCGTGTGTATACTTGTCATTGATGGAGTATCAAGTATGGTTGACGCTGCAGGGGTAGGTGAAACACTCATTGTGGGTATCACGGTGGTAGGAATAGGTGATGTAGGAAAAGGTGGTGGAGGAGTGTTCGGATTTGGAGGTGTATGAGGAACATTTGAAGTCACAGGCAATGATGTTCTGGGAAGTTCTTCAACTACATTCTCAGATGGAGACATAGTTCTTTCTTCATCATTCCTGGGTTCTTGTTGATCATCCTCTTGTTTCTCCGACTTTGGTTCACCTTCAGAATCACTTTCAAACTCTTCTTCAGACTCTTGTCTGCTTTCAAAAACCTCTTTTGCATCGAAGTCTGCTTCTGTTGAATCTCCATCATCAATGGATTGATCACTGGAATCACCTTCTTCATCGGAATCTATTTCTTCAAAAACGATCCCTTTTCCTTTGGAGCGAGATGGTTCAGATTCCGTAGTTTCTCCTTCCGGGACGGACAATGTATCCTTCTTACTGATAGTGAACTTGATTCTAGGGTCGTGAAGAAGCGGGAATAGCTGCTGATTTATCTTTCATGCAGAGTTCTTGCTGTCGGCGAGCTTCTGCTTTAGATTCCTCTCCTTCCGAATCTGTTCTGAAACTTTTCATTTCAAACCATGCTTATGTAACCATTCTGCAGTGTTAGACAAAATTGGTGCCAATCTTTCCCTGATGCTAACACTTTCCTTTTTAGACCATTGAATTGCAAGCAACAGTCTCTTAGCTATTTCTTGTTCATTGTAGATAGCATTCATGATATCGCCAGGATCTGTAAAATCCTTTGGTAGGTCAACAACTATAATGTCCCCTTCTCATCAGTGATTTGTTCCGACACTCATCAGCCTATTTCCGGAACCCTGTAGGCTTGTTTGAGGTAAAATTAGGGTTTCCATGTTCGGAGGTTTATAGCTTTTTAGGGAGTTTACTATTTATAGTAAATTCTATTTTTGGGCAATATGCAGTTATCAGTCTTCAAAGTCTTCATTTTCAGTTGGAGCATTTAATGCAATTAAAGTCTGGCTTCTAAAGGTTTTTATTTTGGTGAATAAAGGCATTAATGCTATAATTTGCAGTTGACCCCTTGGCCTAGGAAAAATAACTTAAGTTGTTCTTAAAAGGTGGTCATGAAGGGGGACGTCCTCATGAAGGATAAATTAAATATTTTAAGTCTTATAATGCCTTGAGAAAAGTGGACGCCTTTTCTTGAAGATATTCTTTTAAAAATAAAGTTTATTTGTGCCTTGATAAAGTGGACGCCATTTTGAGAAGTTGGAAGGTTTTTGGAAATTTGAAAAGTCATTGGTGACTTTTGGCATACCTTCTTGGGGATTTGATGAGTCTTCTGATCTTTTATAAAATGGAAGCCTTGCTCCAGTTTTTACTATCCATGAATTTTGCTAATGTTATGCTGTCAAAATGACAATTGAATTATTGCTTCGAGGAAAGCTTACCTCCAAGCCTTTTGTCCAATTTTGTGTTTGAAAGATAACACCTAGTTGGCCTTTTGCTGCTTCTCAAATTAGACTAGCAGATTGAGCTCAACAGATGAAGTTTTTGATGATATTTTCCAGTTTTGAAGTTGCTGATGCTACCACAGCTGAAAGTCGATTTTGCATACAGCTTTGTGAGTGATTTTTATTTCATTTTGGGTGTCTTAGAATCTTGTTTCTCTGCCTTGGGCGACCCCTTCTACCAATTTACAGATTTTATTTCAGAGTATTTAATTTTATCTTGCCAAATCGCCCTTCTCAAGGGCCGAACCATTCTTGGGAGCTTTGGAATTTGTGCAAGAATTATTCACTGAGTTTTGAGGCTGTTTTGTGTTATGATTTTGGGCGCCTACCTCCTAGAAGGCATCTGCAAAAGACATCATTCGATTCCGAGGTATTTTGAATGAGTTATGAATAATTTAGTGGATTCATAGTTGTTGGTTCTTCATTCCAGTTTGCTGATTTTTCTTATTAGACTTTAGAAGTTCAGCTTTTTGATTCATTATCAGCAATTAGAGGGATAATTATTTGTATGGGATCATCCATTACTCATGTGCTTTGAAGCTATTGTACATTACATGTAATTTGCAGCTTTCTTCTTATTTGTAAGATTGTTAACAGTAGTACTGTTTCAGTCCTTAATCGCTGCAATTAATTTCTTCTTTCTTTTCACATTAAGTACCCCTGGATGGTCTACCGCGAGTGTGGATAATTGAATTTGTATCTTTCTTTGTATCCACTCTCAAGTGGAGAATTCCCACTCCTAAGTGGATGCCCGCCGCAGCGGATGAATTAGATAGTTGTATCTACATGGTTGGTTATCCGCCTATTTATTTCAGTTTTCAATTAATAACTCCGTCATATGTTAGCACCTCGCCCTCAGTGGGATCTTGAGTGCACATTCTTCATGTTGAGTGTGTTTCATGTCAAGAACTGTTCTTTAGTTTCTCTGCCATATGACAACACCTATCCTTCCTTGGGATTGAGTGTGCATTCTTGGCGTTGAGTTCTTTCAAGCTTGGATTTCAATTTTGATGCTAACGCTAATTCAATTGGCGAAGTGTTGATTGTGTGTGAAAATCTATCAAAAAAATTGGTTAGCATATTTCAACAACACCAAGATCTCTGATTTGTTGTACGGTCAACCTGCAATAATCGATTTTGCGAATGGCTTCCTCATCTCTGCAATCAGCCCAGATGTCCTCAAAACGGTACTTGTGATGATGACCCTTTTGCAATTGCCTTCTGACATCTCGGTAATCAAAATCAAACCTATATCTATAGGTCCTGATTGTCATGACTTGCATCTCAGCATAGACTAATTTGGCTTTTTGTACAATCGGGATAGTATATCTACCGATTGTTAGTGGGAACTTGAATCCCCGCTAGTGAATATTCCTCTGTTCTTTGTGCATTGAAATCAGCTATCTGCACATCTCCATGAGAACCCACTTGTCTGAGGGGTATCGAGGCAGCATGTAAGGGCAACCAGTGTAGCACCCTACTCTCAAATAAGTAAAAGTTGGGAATTGTAGAAATATGCATCTAACTTTACTTACTGCCTTATAGGCTTCATCAGATACCCTCCTTTCAAGAGATGGATCGAAGTTGAAGAGCAAAGGTGCGAAGAAAGCATCAGTAACCCTCCTGAAATGATGAAAGCTTTCTTTCAGCTCCAATTGATAGAAAAATCTGTACACAGGTGTGGTGTGCCTATTCCCTCTTGTAGATAGACCTGGAAATTGTCTCATCACGGCTGCAACATACACCAAATAAGAAGTCATATAGAATTTTAATGTAGAAGGCACATTGATCAGTTGTTCATGTATTTCATCGCTGATCTGTTTGCCCTAATCAATGTGAACTTTTTGTCTTCTTATGATTATGATGTATTCATACATCCAGTCATGAAAAGTGGATGACTCAGGCAACCCCTTCACTTTGCTCAAGAATGTGATCATATCTTTGACATCTTCTTTGAAATCACTTCGCAGGAGTCCCTTCAGCCATTTGGAAGCAATTTGCCTGGGCTTTTTCAACCATTGGCTATTTATTAGGTTTTTAGCTTTGTTGGGATTAGCGTCATAGACTTCCTGTGCCTTTTGTATTGAGATGTCAATATACTTCTCCATCTGTGGAACTCTGAACACAATATCAAAGAAGTTAGGATTGAGTTTCAATATCTCGTGTCCAGAAGAATCAATCACACTTCTGCTTTCCCTGATGTAGTGGGATGCAACTTGAAGGATAAATTTTGTATTATGTGCAGCAGTAGGGAACATAGACACCAAATGCAGGTTACTATGGATGATTGCTTTCATAGAATCATCAAGAGGCTTCTTCTCAGTTTTCTCTGCAAAATCAACTAGGTCTTGATAACCAACCTCTATGTCTTTTATCTCTTCCACCTTGGAGATCACTATAGTCGGCGGATAGACACCTTGATACTTATACTTCATTTTGTCTTTAGCCTTTGAAGACGACCGAGGATTTTTGGCAGTCATCTAAGAGTAACTAAAACTATGAGCAACAACTTTGAGGATCCTTTGATGAGATTTGAAAAAAACAACTGCAAGATGTGGAGTTAGAACAAACGTTAGTTGAAAAACAACATTGGGATGCGAGCAACGATGATGAACAAGCATGGAGTGAGTGACAAGGCACGCAAAACAATGCACAAAGTGGAAGGAATGAGAAACGGAGTGAAGTTGGCAAGTTTGAAGTGCTAAGGAGCAAAAACTGGGAAAAGTGTAAGGGCGCTGAAAATCAGCGCCCTTGCAGTTGGGAGAAAATGGACTTGGTGCAGAGGCGCTGAAAAACAATGCTCCTGCACCTCCAGTGTTAGGATTTTCTTCAACTGAATGTAATGGCGCACTTTTTTAGCGCCTCTGCACTTGAAGCATGATCTTGGAAATAATGTGTAATGATGTCTGAAAATGGCGCCTTGACCAATTTGAAGCATGGAACGCTCAAAGACAACACTTGAAAATGTGTATTGGGTTGCACTTGAACTTTATTTCACCGCCATTTCACATGTGAATAAAAACCATGCAATTTTACTCACAAAATGTGAGTTTCTTTCAATGCTCGCTCCAAATCATTGCTGAAAGGGCGATGTGAGAAGATATAAAAAACGTGGGAGTTTGAATGAAAGGAAAAACGCGTACAAAGAAGAAAGCCACGCCAAAACAAACAATGGAAGTTCATTTGCGTGATGATGTTTCAAGAAAACACGATTAGGGTAAGAGGAAGACAAGCTCACGTATTAACAAGACTCCACAGACAAAAGAAATAAAGAAAATGCGTGGATGAATAAAAAATGTATGAAGAAAATAGGAAAAACGCATGAATGGAAGGCACATCAATCATTTAAAAATGCATTTACAGACCATTTAAAATGTGCTTGAAACAATGTTAAAAACGAATGGAAAAGAGGGAGGTAAGAAAAACAACTTACCAAGAGAGAGAACGTGAAAACCCAGTTTGAGAAGAACTTCAAATTTCTTCAAAACGTGTTTTGTTGTTTGATGAGAGTTCGTCCAACAAGAAAGAATGGAGGAGAGCCACAAAATAATGAAAAAAGAAACCTAAAATTACTCTTAAGTGAGTTTAAAAGCCTAAGTCGATTTCAATAAAAAGTGGCATAAATGAAGGCACGATAATTGAAAAAAGTAAAAGAAGTGAAAAAACGCACCTAAGCCAAAAATTGGCTAAGTCTGACAAAAATGTGTAAAAGCGCCAAAATTAAGCGCCATTACATCATACCAAAAATCACTTTTGTGTAGGGGCGCTGATTTTTAGTGCCCCTGCACTTTCAACACTTAGTCATTTTTCCAATATGGGTTGGAGCGCTGTTTTTGGGAACAACTGCATTTTTCCCAATTTCACTAAGTATTAACAGTGAGACTTCGCAAAGGTACTCATTTCGAAGGTCTTCGCAAGGCGAACATAGGGGGATGCTCAAACTGATTGTTTGAGGCTTTGGAACGCACTTCGAGGTGGAATGAAAATCACCTCATTTTGCGTGCTTGAACTTCACTAACCTAGGAAATGAACAAGTTTCATAGGGGGGTTATCTGTGGAATGAGCGCTGCTAGATTTCATGATAGCAGGGCAGAACTGGGGGAGTGGGGCATGTGTGGAAGGGGAAGGGGATATTGCAAGGTGGAGGGGGGAGAACGGTGAATGGGAGTGAATGGTGTAGATGTCCCTCGACCATCCCCATGTTTGGTTAAAAAGCGTCACTAAACGAAAAAAATAAAATTTAAAAGACCAAAAATTAAACCTAAAACCCTAACTATGAACCTAAAGGGGGGGGCCACACCCTAGAAAACTTATAAATAAGCTAGCTCATGCTCTACTGCAATCATGAAAAGAGGAAGAGGAAGTTACATGCACATTGTTAAAAATGAGTCATTTATGGTTAAAAAAATTGAAAAAACAAAAGAAAGGTGAATGCGCCATGAAGGATCTTGTGGCCTCACAGGCTATAATTTGGGCTAGCTGGTGGAGGCTTCGGCCCTGTGATAGGGAACAAATTGAGGGCACTGCCCCTCAATTCCACTGGGGGCTGCCACCCCCCAACCCCTACTCTAGTCTTAAAATTAAAAAAAAAATGAAAGATGTTTTGGACTGTGCTGGAATAAATCCTGAGAAATTAAATTCCATTTGTACTTTGTCAATCTCAATTCTAAGTAATTGAATTTTGTTTACTTCACAGGGTGTGTTTCAACATACTACAAAAGTAAACTAGATTACATACAAAACATAGAAAAGTACAACATATTCGAGAACATAAAATGCTTGAAATATGGAATGCTTTTATTCATTTCCAGTAAGTATCAACATGTACAATCATATGGATGTCACAGTACCATCCATAATGTACTCCCGACTACAATGACTCAGTACATATAACGCTCGACAGTGGTTGAGCAACCAACTATCGTGACGTTTCATAACAATCCCTTGACCACTAATTGGGACTTAATTACTCAAGTACACATGACATTTATTACATTAATTATTCCCACTACAACTATAGTTTTATTAAACATAAGTAACTAGCCGACCACAGCCGACTATGACCGACTACAACTAAAGACAATAATAGCTTACAGATTCCATTTATGCTTTTGGTATATGCCAAGTCAATCTTAATTTTTGAGTAATACTACCAAGGTTATAGTCGAATGATTTAGAAAATAAACATAATGATGTTAGTGAAGATGCTCGGGTTTCACACATAAATTGGCACTTAAATTTTTTGTGGACTTCTTTGTCAAGTTATATTCTCGAGTGAGTCCTTTACTTGGGTTGAGTCCCTTACTTGGGAACATGCTGAAGCGCCTAACTAATATTATACAAGGCCCATTCAAAATTTGGCTAGCATTGGTATATCCACTTTATTTGTTTGAAGAATAATGCCAAACCTTGGTACTCCTTTTTCAGATGATAAATGGCAACAGGTTTATCATCATTGAAAACATCAACCACAGAAACAACTCATTTGCTCATGTTATTTACAACATGGTTGACATTGAGACATCAAACAGTGCAAAAGTTGATCAGTCGAGTCTTAGTCAATGGTACAATTTCCACTCAAGATAGGGGTGAGACATAAGATTTGTTGTCTTTGTGAAAAAATTCATACACTATCTTTTAATCATATTGTTTACATAAATGAGAAATTGCAACTTCTTTTAGTATTTTTTGTAATTAATTTTTAAAATATTAGTTTTTATATATTATTTTAATAGCAGTTTCCCAAAAAAATCGTGCATGAATTAGAGCAGAGCCGAAATATGAATTATTTTCACAAATTTGATGAAAGATTTCAATGGCACAACAAGAATTTCTTAAAAACAGATAATTAGATAAAACAAAGAGGGCAAAGTCCAATCCTCTCTTTGCTTCCAAAGCACAAGCACAGAGAAAGTTGCCCTAGCCAAAGAAGAACCAAAGCATTTCAAACATTAGAAGAAAGGGAAGGACCAGAAATAAAGATACGCCTCAAAAATGAAGCAATTGACAAAAACAATGAACTAGGCACACAGTGATTATTGGGAAATTCATGGGTTTATGGCCAGCCTAAGTAAAAGCACATGAATGGGTAAAAGAAACTTGGAAAGAAAGCTAATATTTCATTTTTTTTCAGAATGGCCTTTTCACTGCCGGTTTCACACAAGAAAGTGAGAGACGCAACATCCTACACAAAGGATTGCGGATGCTAGAGAACTCAAGTTTATATGTACAAGTTACAACAATGGTGTCTGAATTTTGATCGTTTGACATGTCAAATATCTGACATCCCATATGGACCCACTTATACAATGTGTTCGGAGAATACTAGATGCTTGAAGGGTTAACACAAATTGGAAATGGTCTTGGACAATTCCTGACTGTGGATGAAGAAGTTATATAGGGAGATTTAAGGATTTATGCATGTATGTGTGTAAGAAGAAAAAAAAATCCACCTCTGAAAATAATTATATTAGAACCTTGTTGGCGTTTAAATTAGCACCTCTGGAGTGTTGATTGTAAACGTTCAACTATTTCAAATGTTTTGCAACATTTCTTCGTTATTTAAAGAGGATAAGTCCCTCTCTGCTGGGAGCAATGCGTAAGGAAGGGAAATGTAAACTAAAGTTCCTATCTTTTTATGCTTCAGCGGTAGGACACAAGGGTGCACAAACACAATGCGCTATAGCTAAGCTTTTTCTCTGGTTTCTGCAGATCTCAACTACGACTATTCTAGCTTTTATCTATCCAATACCTTCAAGGTAAACAGAGCATGAGGGTAAAGGAGCGGGAATGGGTTGGTTGGATCACCTGAATTCGCCGTCTCCTGAGAATATGACCGAAGCTTTGAACTCTCGGGTATACACCGGGATAAGGTTGGTACAAGCAAACACTCTTAACGGTAAACTAGATCTGAGACCTACCAAGGAGGAGGGACTCCTATTCGAGGTATGGGCTAGGAAATAGTTTACAAGAAACAACAATTTACGATGTCTTGGCCAGCAAGCTTGCTAAGGAGGAGGGACTCCTATCCGAAGTATAGCTTGAAAGTCAATACATTAAACAACAACGAACGATAACTGTTAATAACAAATATCCAAGGAGGAGGGACTCCTATCCGAGGGAAATGAAACAACGAGCTATTAGATAAAAAACGTGGACATAACTCAAATAGATTGACCAAAATGCAAGCGCCTTATGATATTCTCCTTCAAAGCTTTATCTACGAATTACAAAGGTTGGGAAAGCAAAGGCACGAAATCATGCACAATTACAATCGACCAACGAACTCTCATCCAAGAGTGAACAAATATCCGCTTTCAAAGCTGTTGGCAACAATGGCCCAGCAATTTTACATAGCAAGTAAAAGTTAAACAAACAATGAGCCCAGGGCTTTTATTTATAGAACTCAAAGGAGTGGGCAACCCCAAAATCTCCTTGAGTTAACAATGAGATCTTGCTAATCAATTAGCAAGATTTATTCCTAAAAAGGGGGAACAAGCAGTTAACTGGAAAACTACTTCAGTTAATTGAAAGTAAACAAAGAGTCAACTGGAAACTACTTCAGTTGACTAAAAGTAAACTAAAGGTGAACTTTAATGAAATTATCCCTCCAAAATAAACATCCACATTTAGTGGAGATCTAAGATCCACAAATCATGGAAGCCAAATAGACATCCTTAATCAGTGGGATCTGACAATGCATGATTTAAGGAATATGGAGTTAAACTTGGAAAGAAGCATCAAGTTAACTCCCATTACATTTAATATCCTCTTGAGTTGACTTGGAAAGAAGCATCAAGTCAAACTCAAGTCTCATAAATGCCACTTGGAGGGTGTAGGACGTCCTTCTTTGGTGCATTTATAGCTCACCACTAATCAGCAGTGTCTCTATCCATTGATTGACTTCATCAGCTTCCGGGGAGTTAATGCTCTGTAGAATGATGACGTGGTGTCGCAGCATGACCTCACCCGTTGTGAGTTGATTTCCGAAGTCAATACATTGAGATGCTGCCTCTTCAAACTTGGTTGATAAAGCTGCTACCTTAGCCAGCTTGCAACCATCTGGGTCATCAAGAAAGGTATTGCGGATCACATCCCTGAACTGGTTCTGTACAGTGACCATCTCAATGTATTCTCCTCCCTCACGCTGATATTCCATGCAAGGGAAAGATATCACCAACATTCTTGCGAAGTTGATAATAGTGGCAACCACCCGTCTGTAATCAACTCTACTGAATGAGCGTCATAGGCTTTCACCTTGTACGCCAATTGTTCCTTCCAAGCAAAGAGATGTTGCTTGTTTTCCTCAGAGTATACTGATTGATATGCCAATTGCAAATCTGCAATTGTGCTTTCGTCTTCTAGCCTCCTTTCTGCAATCCTTTGTTCTGATTGTTGGATCTCCGCACGAAGTCCATGTGCTCTATCCTGTAACTGGTATAGATTTGCCAGTATACATCTACCTTTGAGAACAAACTCTTCCACTTGATCTCTCAAATGTTTGTTGAATGTTATCAATTGCCGATGATTTTGTTTGGCGGGGAGATCTAGTAATCCTACTGGTAGGGCTGAGACGTTTGGAGTGCCATGTATCAAGCTGGTTATGTATGACCTCAGTTTCTGATTTTCAGCCTTTAAGGCTGCCTTTTCTTTACCATCCTTAGCCATTCTTTCTTGTGCGCTCACCGAGGCTATTCCAAGAAGGTCTGCCTCCACCTGTCGTGTAGTCTTCTCGAGGTTAAGTTGAGACGAAGTGTAGTCTTCTACTTGAACCTCTGTATGCTTTTCTCTACTGGTGGGGCGACAGTCTCTATGATGATCTCACACTCTGCATTCCTTTCTATGTGAACTTGTTTCTTTAACCTCTTCGCCGACATGTCTTGTGGGATGTGGTCGAATTTGGTAAAGTCAAGTTCATAGGAGGGTTTTTCCCTCTTTCTTCCTAGGAAGCCTTCAAGCCAAATAGAATCTCGGCGAACTTCGCTAGGAGGGATGTGAGGCCCTTGAATGCTAGATGTGTGAGACTGTGCTGGAGCAATGTCTCTCGGTGGCGAATCCAAGTCGATGAGGACTTGTGACCGCTGTGATACTGGTGATATTGGTGGCTCTGCTTCCGTAACAGGCACCGTTTCTGCTGCTGCTTCTACTGTTGTTGTTTCTGCCATTGGCTCTGCCACTAGTTCTTCAACAACTACTGTTGCTGGCTCTTCCGTGATAACTTTTGTTGGATCAGGGGTAGCAGTCTCTACTCTTTGTTCTGGGGCAGCAATACCCATGATTATTTCAGAACTATGTGTGGCTTTCTCCATAGGTGTCCTCTGTGTTCTAGGCTTTGTAGGCTTTGACATCCTCATCCCTCGAGGAGGGTTGCACCATTGCTTTTGCCTAGGTTTCCTTTTTGAAGTGGAAGGTGGTGGAGACTGAACCTGTGGCGGCTCTGTTCTATGAGGTATCACCTTCCTTGATTTCTTGTTGTCGAGATAGAGTTGGCTATTTCTAACCACTCTACTCGTTCTTTCTTCTATAGACGTGTTTTCCTTGGCATACCAATCCACTCTCGGGAGCGGTTGGGAGTCAACTGAATCTGCGAAGAATGAGGGGAGAATGACTTCCCCTTCATCATCGGACATGCCCTCGATGTCTGCTGACATAAAATCAGCAATTTGTGGGAGTCTGAACTTGATGTAGTTCCTTCTTCGCACTTCATACTTGTCTTGACAATTTACCCAATAATCTTCCATAGAAGACTTATGTGATGAGTGTTGCTCGAGATGTGCTGCATAAAACCCTCTGGGATCATAGGATCTTCTCTCAATGAGATACTTGAGATTAAACCTCACCGTTTCCTGACTCATCATCTTAGCATCTGCCGTGTATCCACATCTATATAGTCCCATTCCAACGGGAAAGTTAACAGCTGTCTTTTTCTTCAAGCGCAAGTAGACATGAACCTTGGACAACTGTCTCAGGAATTCCATGAAGACTACCCTATCTGAAGGGTATCTTGGCAGCATGGCGGGGTGACCAATGTAGCCATACATGCGTATGTAGGAGAACGTAGGGAATTGGATGAACCAATCCGCCCAATCCGCCATTGCCTCTCTGGCTGTCTGTGAAATACGCAAGTGCATCTCATGGTCAAGCTCACGTACTGTGTGCATAATGAAGAGATCACTCATTTTCTTGAAGTGTCTTTCCGCTTGAGTAAACTCAAGACGTGTAAAATGTTCGTGAACCTTTTGCACACCTAAGGTTCCCACATTGTTCAATATCCTGAAATCACCTTGGAAGGCTATCAGGTATACCAGGTAAGAGCACATGTGGAACCTATGAGCTTCCAAATACCCGATGAGCTGTTGGTGGAGTGTGTCACTAATCAGAGTGGCC
This sequence comes from Sequoia sempervirens, assembly GCA_007258455.2. Taxonomy (NCBI): domain Eukaryota; kingdom Viridiplantae; phylum Streptophyta; class Pinopsida; order Cupressales; family Cupressaceae; genus Sequoia; species Sequoia sempervirens. The sequence continues at coordinate 15,365 of VDFB02256447.1, read as the reverse complement.
TAGTCATAATGTTCCCTTTTGCCAATGATTTTGGCAATGACGTAAAACATCCATGACTAAAAAAGATGACCATCCTCTTCACCAGTGATTCTATTGAGTAGAGTGATTAACACTGCGTACTCATCTTTACATTCTCCTCGTCCCACCAACTTAGGCAAGCTTGCCTTTGTCACTTTTAGCCATTTTCAGCTATTACCTTTTGACATTTGTCCTTGGCCGTCTCGAATGCCTTCTCGCATTCCATCACTGATATGACTTTGCTGTTAGAACATGAGGGAATATCAAAACACCTTTCGATATCCTGAGGCTTTAGATTGCAAACTATTCTTCCATCAACTGCTCTGATTTCTTTGGTGGTAGGATTGTAATGCTTGACACAAGCGATTACAAGCTCTATGCTTTGTAGAGTAATGGGAATGGATGCGGCCTGTAGCAACCCGGATTCTTCAATATTCTGCAATGTGATCTGATTCATGCCTTCCAGCTGCTCCAGATCAACCACGGGATTTACCTAATGTAAGTTTGTGTCAACTGTTTTCAAGTAATCATGTAGCAGGGCCGTCTTGGTCCTGTATTGTACTTTGAGAGAACTGCATCTTGAAAAACTTAAAGATTGACTGTAAACTTGACCTTGTTCAGATGATTTTCGGAAACCCCTGAAAATAGCGCCCTACCGAGAAGTATTTTTTCGGAAAAAATCTGGCACATAGGTTTTGTTCGTGCTTCAATGCTGAACAAACCCAGTTCCTCAGAATTTTGTTTTGAAACTTTTTGGAAAAAACCCCAAAAATAGGGGCAGCAAGTTTGCTGATTCTGGAAAATTTGTCGAGATGGGTTTCTTTGGAAAATTATGCTGAATTTACCCAGTTGCTCTGATCTGATGTAGCCTGTTGCTTTTTTTGTAAAATTCAAGAAAACCTAAGACCAAAAGAGAGGAAGTAGACAGAAGATGGATTGGAAGTTTTTATCTGATTTCTTGAAAAATTTGTCTCTGACTCCAACCTTAATTTAGCAATCCTCTTCTGCTTCAAATCTACAAGAAATTTTGAAGAACGGATGAAAACCTTGTCCAGATCTGTCAATGGCGTCTTTGAGAGCTTGTGGCTGTTCTTGATCTTTTAACCTGCAATGAAATAATGAAGTAGGACACCTTCACCTTGAATATATACACTCAAGCCTTAGATCCACAAGTTTGGGGACCTAACTCAAGCTCAAAAGTGATTTTGGCTTGATCTGAAGTTCAAAAAGGTGATTTCCACTGATCGTGGAGTGTTTTAGCCAATTTTAACTCAAAAGCTCTTGACTTTAGTCAACAAATTGACCCTTGACTTCTTTTAGGCGTCCCTTTTGGTTTTTTTTGCAAGTTTTTAAATATTTTCTCTCCTGAAAGACCTCTGTTTGATCTTGAATCTAGCCTTATCTGTTGATCCTGAGATGTTGCTAACACATTCACTGCGGAGCTGGATTCATACTGAAAAGAAGTGTCTGGGAGACATGATGATGAAAAGTTCAGTTTAGGGCTTCAAAAGAAAGGGCGCCTTTTCCAAGAAAGGGCTCTTTTACTAATGCCTTGGTGAATTTTCAAACTTCGTTCTTCAGCTTTTTTGAAATGACCTCTCGTGCTTTGATCTGGATTTCTCATTGATCGGAGAGTCAGATGATTTCGCTTGATATCTCATCAGGTAGCCAGCTCTGTTCTGCCAAAGATGACTGTCTTCAGAAAACTTGGATTTGATTTTAGGGTTCCTTTATTCAAGGGTGCCCCTCCTTAAAAAGGGCGCTTTTGTCTTTTGGCCTGATCATCTTCATCTGAAGAGTTGCCTACTTTGATCCTGATTCTCTGTTGACTGCCCTGTCAGATGTCTGTGCTTTCAGTTGTGTTGTTGAGATCTACCTAGGCTGAGAAAGTTATCTTAGGAAGCCTTTTGTCATTTATCAGCATCTGGAGGTCTAAAAGGAAGGGCGTCTTTCTTTTGAAAAGGCTCTTTTTTCTTTAATTTCCACCTTTTACAATCATTTCCTGATATTTCTTCAACTGCCTCTTTTCACTTCGTCAGCAACTACTTGTGATCTATTCCTCAGATGATTTATCTGTTTGTTTCATTGTCGCGCCAGCAAGCAAACGTCAAGGATGACTGCCTTGGAAGATCTGGGTGACTTCATTTGACCTTAAAAGATCATGGGCGCCCCTGCTTGAAAAAGGCTCTTTTCAGCATTGTGAACTATCTCTCCTTCATAACATTTCCAGAGTTAGTCAAATTTTGACCTTTTTCATTTTCAAGAATCTCCTTCATCAAACGGCATCGTTTTAGACCTTTTCCGCCATGATTGTGTCGTTGAAGCTTTTGAAGCTTAGCTTTCAGCACCTGGTACTGGCCAATTTGCCATTAATGGCTACGGAGCTCCTAACTTTGTTCTTGAAAAATAGAAATAGACCCACCAGAGTAAAACTGTCTTTTGGTGATTCTGACTTGACCAATGTGATCGTGAAGCCTTTTAATCCTATTAAAATCATTTTCAATCATTTCTGGGAAGGTCCTATTTTTGGGGGTTTCCCTAAAAATAGGGGCGTAAAACCCTAATTTTCAAATTTTCAGAATTTTGCACGTGTTCTTTGACAGAAACCCACCAAGATTCTATGATTGGTTTGACCTAAAACAGACTTTACATGGCATTTTAACAAGATTTAGCTCAATTTATACAGAATGCCAAAAAAATTATTTTGGGTACAACAAACCTGAAATGGGGACATGGAGACAAACTGTAGAATTGGAAGAATATAAAAAACTCTGCATGCATTGTAAACACCAATCCCATGGAAAAACAAAATATAAACTCAAAAATACAAAGAAAAGGATTTAGAAATGGGTTGAGAAAAACAATATTCCTAAATCAACAGAGAAAGATACCCAAGCTCTCTGATCAATGAAGTTGAGACATTTAAGATGAATACACAGAGATAGGATTCAATGACCACCCAGCCAAATTATTCAAAGAAGAAAATCCCCTAGTAAATGAAATGATGCTAACACCCAACCAAACTATTGAAGACTAAGGTAATCAAGCTCCAATTTAATGGAAATTGTCCCCTATAAGGGAAAGACTACAAACGGATTAGGGGCTGATGACTCAAGTGAATTTGAAGAAGATGAACTATGGTTTGAATCAGAAAATCAAGAGGACAATATCATAGACATTATTGACCAAAGATGCATCAGTCAATCTGCCTCTAAAATAATCAAGGGCAACATTGAGTCTGAAAAAAGGAAAGCTAAAAATCACACAAGCAAAAATGGGAAGAAATTGTTCCATTTGGGGGTCAATCATTATTGCAACAATACCTTATGAGATATAATGTGACGAAATCCCCCACTAGAGAGAAATAGAAATTGTTTCATAGAATGTTAGGGGTTTAAACAGCCCTAAATGAAAATGAATGCATGATGAAGCACCAAATAGACACTTTTCAACTTGATGTTATGTTACAGGAAACTGAAATATGCCCCTTAATTTTTTCTTGATTTTTAATATCAATTACAATAGCAACACCCACCCGTTAAGGTTAGCTCCAAAATCAAAACGATGCAGAATAGAAACTCTAACCAAGAATGCGCCCTAAGACCATTGAAGGAGGAGTGGCGGGCATATGGTCAGAGGATTCCTAGGATCTAAATAACTCAAAAGCTGAAACTGATTACAACTGTAAGTGAAAAGATAAAACTCAACGCCAAGAATGTTCACCAAGATCCTTGGAAGGCGAGGTGATAGCACATGGCAGAGTACCTATTACAAAATTGAAGTAAACTTAGGCGGTGAACCAGCCATGAAAGATTTCCGCACAACCACCAATTCAGTGGGGGGAAAAAATTACAAAACAAACTAATTCATCCGTTGCGGTGGGCATCCACTTGTGAGTGGGAATTCACCACTTTTCAGTGGGTACAAAGAGAGATTAACAAGTTCTTTTCCCACACTGGCGGTAAACCATCCAGTGGTTACAATGTTTGAATTAAAACATAAAGTAAATGCTGAAATAAGAAAGATTGGAATAGTACTACTGTTACCAGCATTTACAATGCGCTTATTGCAATTAATTTACAATAGAAAACTGCTCCAAACTTCTGCAAGAATTATACTGTACTTCTGATCACAAATGTGAGTTGAAAGACCAAAGAAATATAGCATGAAAATAAAATAACCAGGTTTGATAATCAGACCAGCAAGCTGAGATAATCAGACCAGCAACTTAAACTTCCCCTAAATTGTTCATATCATCATCCAAAATGCTTCTATTCCCTCCAAAATGAATGCACATGAAACTAGAAGCATAGACGTCCAAGAATTATAGCATAACATGGAATGAGTCAAGTCTGATATGAAATGCCATCAAATGAAAATACAGATTAGGAAACTGTACATCAATGAAATATTCATAACTCTTTCAAATTCACTCCGAATGAGCTGAAATGAAGTGCAATGGTTCACTAGAAGGTTGGCGCCCAATTTGCAATGATAAAAAAACATCTAAACTCAACCATTAATTTATGCACGAATCTCAATGCTCTCCAAAAAGGTACGGCCTCCTTGTAAGGGCGATTTTGCTTGATAAATTCAAACACTTCAAACAAAAATATGAATTTCTCCAAGAATGGTCGCCATGAGCCTAGAAATAGAAGGAGCCAACACCCATAACTGAAATTAAATCATACAAGGAGCTGCATATAAAAATCACCTTTAGCCATGAACGAACCAACAAGCTCTAAACTGAAAATAACAACAATTTCTTCAACAATGAAGCTCAATGTGCACTTCTAAATGAAGCACACTCTCAATCCACCATCTAGGGAACCATAGTTTCAGGCCCAAAGAATGGAGTAAATTTGCTAAGCTTTCCTTTAGCCAGATTCTGGATTTCAAACCAGCAACATAACTTTACAATATTTTCCAAAGATGAAAAACTCTTCTCAAAGCCTCAATATATAAGCTTCAATTGGAAACTGAATCACTTCAAATTCTAAGAAGTTGAATCACTTCAACTTCCAAGAGGGATGCCACCGTTAAGCATTTTACTTTTTGAAAAAATAAAACTTTATTCAACCTCCTTTTAGGCGTCCAACTTAATAATGCAATAATAAAGCATTTAATAAATCATTAAATGCACAATTGACCCCATAATGTCCCCTCTTTAAAAACAACATGAAGTTATCACTCCTACGCGTGGGGTACAACTGAGTAACATAAAATTGACTAAGTATAAACTTAGTCCATTGAGAGATAGAAGCCAAAGCCAAAACCAACGCCCAAACTGATTCTGCCAAAAATAGAATGATGACTTGAGTTGATGCTGCGAATGATGCTACTACCAAAATTAGACTTACTAAAAATAGCCAATGCCAAAAATAGTAAGTTCACTTCAAAACCATCAGAAAGCCAAACTGAACCATCGGATTGCAAAGGATTGAACTACTGCTAAACAGATACTGCTAAAAGATAGACTTGCTAAAAATAGCGAACTGCTATAAATAGTAAGTCTGCACAACATCCTCTGAATGCCAACTGAACAGTATCTGAAAGAGGAAACCCTCGAAAAAGCACTGAAAGAGGAAACCCTAATTTTTTGCTTCAGCTTAGCCTACGGATTTTCGGAAATAGGCTAAATCCAAATGAAGAACGTATGGCCAAAATGGGGACATTACAGTTCGCCCTTCCCAAAATTGCTTGTCCACAAGCAATGCCACCACACTCCAAGGAAACAATTTGATCCTTACCACGCCAAATAGGATCCCAAGGTCCCAAATCCACCTAGGAGAAAGATAGCACCTACTGATGTAAGCACTACACTGCTGGATGCCAAACAAAGAAAACACCAGATTAAAATTAAAATGAAACATCGTGGGAATAAATTCTAGAAGATCATCATCGGTTTCATCATCTTCAACTGTTGAATAGAAAACCCAAGTGATACTAGGATTCCAAATCTTCCTCAGGAACATTGTTCCTCTTATCCGTTGCAATACTCTGATTAATACAACTGAATACTCAAAGTGGACCAACATGTCACAATCCACAAAAGACAATGCACCAAACATGTCAGTGCCTGGGTCCCATATTAGTCTGGAGGACCACCAAAGTTTGTTGTCATAATTCTGATCAACAACAAAAATATTTTCAAACATGCCTCTAAACCAATGCCAAACCAAGAGCAACGCTCCACACTCCATCCCTATCCCAGAGGATGCACAATGCTTCCTTTGAAGCAAACTAATTTCACTAAAAGAACTCCAAGAAATATTCACATGTCTCACATCAAGAGTTTCAATTTGACAAATCAAATCAGCTAATAACTCGCTGTCCCAAAAAGTAATGTATGAGTTGGTACCACAAAATTCACTGTCAACCATCAATGAACAACCCATACCTGAACTTTGACCATACTGAATCATTCTCTTGCTCATTTGTGCCAGAAATTCAGTCCAAATAGGAGGTGGAGAGGCCTGGAAAAGAAGTAACCAGCTTTCTAAGAGGTCTAAAATAATCATCTTGAGACCTGATTTTTGGAAAATCAGCATTCAAGAAGACAAGCAGCAGCTGCAACATAAGAATTTTTCATCAAAATGAGCATAACTACTCATGAACCAAGTTGGTGGCACCTTTAGCCAGAGACCCCATGTCACCACAAACCAACTTCTGATCATATTTCCTTCCCAGAACACCAATGTATGATCAGAAATAAAGAACCAATGACATAGAAAGAAGCGAGCAACAAACATAAAACATAATTTTTGACACTTATCTCTCCATCCAACCTTCTTTTTATGCATACTATTCTTCATAAGAAAACACTTGAGATCCCAAATACTGATTTTCAATTGAAGACATTTTCCAACACAAACAAATGGTCACAACTACATCTGAATATTATATGCCGGTTTATCCCCCATAAAATTTACAGTATTACCTTCTTGCCAAGTAATGCCAGGATCCCAAACTAACAACCATGAAGAACCACTTCTCAAACGGAGAACTGCTCTCACACGAATCCTCTTATTTGCTCGCTCCATTTGAATTGCCACTTCTTGAAACTCCAAAAAGTATTCAACCAATCTTTGGTCCTTGAAGAGATCAAATCCAAAATCTTGTGATATGACTTGTTGGAAAGATTCCATGAATCCTTCATCAAATACAATTCTGAAATCAATCACTCTAAGAGAAGATGAAGATGTACTAAAATCTGACAAGAGCCTCACAAGCATCCTCATCAAATAATGAATAAAACCTTCATCAACATGCCAATCATCTCTTTGTTGATGAACAATAAAAATGTCTTCATTCCTTTGTGATCCATGAGTTACCATTTCTTGTTGAATGGTTGCACTAAGAGCAGCAGTAGATTCAACTTTGTGCAACTCACGTATCAACTCTCCAAGGCTGGAAAAAAAACTCAAATACCCTTCTTTAGTAATCTCTGAAGCAATTCCTTCATTATTTTGAAAAAGAGGATTTACATAAACCTTACTAGAACCTTCTTCATACAAGAGATTGTCAAAAGCCTGAAAAACTTGAGAATTTGAATGCTTTGGTCTCTCAGGGCAGCATTCTGTTGACGTGGTTTTTGTGACCGCATCAAACAGCAGAACAAAAATAGTTTGGGGCTACTCTGTTCTCTCTTGATCAAAGTATTCCGTGTGCTAAGATTGCGAGATAGATCACACGTTCAACTCCAAGGTTCCTTAAGTGCGAATAGACCCAGTTTGGTTGATGTGTATTGCTGTGTTCTTACGAGGGGACTTACACAATTGTTCAGATTTCTTGCAGTCAGCAGCTGGTATATGATTTGAAGGGGATTCTTGCGTGTATGATTTGGCAATGTAGTACGTTTTCCTAAAGCTAATCAGAAATATGCGGAAAGTAAAGAGTATAGGGCCTAAGAAACTTATGTTCTATTCTAAATGCAGGATATGTGGAGCTTCGTTTTAGTAGACTTCAACCAAATTTCACCTAGCCTCACATCGGACAGCTTCAGCGAAATCAGTGCAATCTTCAAAGGGATAGCAAAAGATGTTCAAGTTATAATTTAACATACACACACCATCAAAACGACGCATATAGGTATATAAACCACAACCGAAGTTAAACTCAAGGTAATGTCCAGTTGACCACGCAAGGCGAACTTATCATCAACAAGCCGCTAGTGGTATGGAATGAAAGAAGCTACCTCAACAAAAATGCCACACATCAAATAAACTAATTGCATGAAAATTACGCTACTTGGATACGAAAGGAAGAAGAGACCTTGCTAGCTATTCATGACAAGACGAATTCCACCATCAATGAAAAGATCTATTATCATGAAAAGTATTACACAACAATCTCTACAAAAGTTTTCAAAGGGAAAACTTTCTTTCTTCTCCACACTATGCAAAATGTCTACAATACTCTACTCTCTAGCTCTAATGCTAATGTCCAATCTCACACAATGTCTACTGTCTAATTGAGATACAAATGAGGGGGACTCCCCCTTATATAGCTAGCCAAGTCCCAAAAGACGGCTAGGGTTACAATTAATAGAGTGGCCAGAATCGTGCCACCTCAGCCCTAACCCTAAAAACTGCCAGAATAGGGAGTGGTACATTAAATGAATCAAAGATTCCCACTCACTCCCAAAAATAGTAAAGGTAATAAATGTCCACATTCAGTCTTCTAGAAGATCCTCGTCCAGTAGTGCGTTCCCATTTGCCTTCTCTCTGACTGCCAACTCCACGAATCTGCGAAATACGGCCTCAACCTCCTGAACCGAAATAGGTGGAACACAATCTAGCTGAAACTCCAATACTGTGACTGAATGTTCATGTCTTGTACAAGATTTTCTCCAAGCAATCAAGGAGTCCTGCGTGTTCTGGATCAAAGTGGAGAAAGTAGAAGTATTCTCGAAATCATCCTGTACGAAGGTCTTAACATCTGAAAAGAAAGGCACCAGCCTACCCCTCAAATTATCAACATTCACCTCCTCTGGATTCAACCGACTAGCAAATATGGCCTCGAAAGTATTCTGAACTCCATCAATGATATTGGCCATAGCTTTATGTATCCTGGCTGAATCCGCCTGTGCAGCGTCGAAGAAACCACGCCCCGTGATTGCTGAAGAATACCATCTAGAGAAGTCATAACTGTCATTCTCCTGAATGACACCTCCATCAACCAGCAATCGCAACGGAACATGTCTCAATACCTCAAGACACTGAATAACTTTGCTTTGATAGATTGAAGCATCGCCCCAAGCATGATCCACCGCATCCATCCGTGTCAAAATACTAGAGGCCTGCTGAAAAGCAGAAGCAAGGTCCTCCATAAACTTCTCTGTCTCAACACGAACTCCTGTGACCCACTTATCTGCCTCCTGTGCCATCTTTCCTAACTCCATCAAGCCGCTGATCGACTCTCTAGGTATCTCCGCTGGAGGCTCTATCACCGGAATATCTTGCCCTCGAGAACGAGACAACTGCTGTACATATCCAATTAAGGCCTTGTGTTCTCTTTTCAACTTCTTATACTTCCCTTCTTTCTTGAATAACCTATCTTTGAGGGCAAGGTAGGAGTTATCACACTCTACAATCTGCGCACCAGTGGGGCATCCCAAATCCACAGTCGTGACCACATAATTCTCAGGTACTGCTTCATTTCGGTCACACTCAACTCGTGGCACAGCCACATGAAGGGTGCGAGAGCCATCCTCTTCAGTGGATATCTTCGAAAATTTTCTTGCTTTCTTCTTCGGTGGAGGTGCACTGATCCTGTTCAAAAATTCCTCCATTTCAACTGCTGGATCAAGCTCCTCACTGGGGCTTCTCCTCATTCTGTCCTTAAGCCAACCAGGCACATCATACTGGAAAGGGCTGTTCCTGTGCTTCTACCTCTCTAACTTGCTCAACTTCTTCATCATTCTGGCCTCCTAGCACATCAAAGTGGCTGCGTGTCAAGGAGGGCGAGCTTTGAATTGTTGCAGAGGCTAGCGGAACCAGTATGAGCTTTGAAGTTCCAAATCAGAGATATGTTAGATCTCTCTTATGTCAAAAAATCCAAAAAAAGTGAAAAGTTGAAAAATTCAAAAAAATCAAAAAATGGAAAATCAAAAAAGAGATTTCTCAATGGATGGGCATATTTCTTGCTCTCAAGACAGTTTTACAAATATTGCTCAGATTCATGAAAGATTGAATGCACAGTTGTGGCCTGAGAATTTGTCTAAGTTTGCTTTGCCAGGAATATGTCGAATTCATGAGACCTCCCAGCACGAAGAAATCAGTTGCTTGACATTCCTCTCAAGGATAGAGCTTGTTCTCCAAGAAAAAATTTTCTTTTGGGATGTCCCCAAGCCAGGACTATTGGACGTAGAACCTGATGATTATAGCCTTCCAGAGGTTGTGGAGGAAGCCTTCACGAGATTCATACTTAGGATCCAGAATCAGTTGGAACTTGGCAATGTTTGCTTGAAGGGTGTTTTGCTCCCTCGTTGGTGTCGGATCCACAACGCACCTCATCCAGAGTTCACTTGCACAACATGTGAAGGAGCCATCAACTTTGCCAGATGTCGCCTCGGATTACCAGTACTGCCATTGGATTCTTCAAAGACAAGGGATGGATTGAATATGCCACACAAACGTTTTCAGCACCAAATGAGGATGATACCCTAACATCACCCAACAACAAGGAGAATAAGTCCCAACAGGATGATATGATCGAGCTTAGGGAGCAAGCAAATGAAGATTGTTCCTACATCATGTTAGAACAAGATGCTATTGGAGCAAAGATCAAAGATGCGATGGGGTGTATCCAAGGAAGAGAAACCACCCAAGACAGTTGTCAGCATACAAAAGTGAATGAATGTACAGGATTACAAGTTATTGAAGATCATCAAGAATCAGGAACAGAGGACTTAGCTCAAAGTAGGGATGGTGTGAGAAATTTTCAATGTTCATTCACTCAAGGGGGAGAATGTGAAGAGGGAAGTGATTTCGGTACGCTCCAAGAAGGAATGCCCCTTGATGAAATGGTTCAGTTATGCGTGAACAAGATGGAAGAAATGGTAAGAAGCTTAAGGCAAGATGATGGGTTTGAAGATCAATGGGCTACCAAGATGGAGGCAAAATATGAAAGGCACTTTACGTCAGCACTTGATCCATTATTCACAGTCATGGAGGAGTTGCTTGATGAAATTGAAACAAATGAAATACTGCTTGACAAAGAGATAGAAAATGAAGAACAATTCGGGTTGGGGCTTGATCCGTTGTTAAGGGTTCAAAAAGAGCTAGCGCATGAAGTAATCCAAGTTTCCAAATGCTCTTTCGAATTGATTTCCCGCCCCACTCCTCCCAGTTTGGATCATCTCCACATTTTAGATGCGAGAGGTATGGTTCACCATCAACTTCGACCTCCTGATGAAGCAATGGATGACAGGCAAGCATTCATGCCAGCGAGTGAAGACCCCCAGGTTGTATCTTTCCTTACTATTGGCTACAAAGAATATCATTTTGATTATGGAGATTTTAGAAAGAAAACTTGTTTGTGGATTGATCATGGTCCGGATGAGTTTCCTCAGTTGTTGATCTTTCCTAAAGTTTTGCTTGAGTTTGAGATTTGTATTGTGAGAGATTATTTTTCTGAGTTTAAAGACAAGTTTGCAAAACTTCGTACTGTTACTACTACTTTGTTGTTACTGAACGTCCTGAGAAATCATGTTAGGAGTTGTATATATTTCTGTCTTTCGAGTCTTGTCCGTTCGAAATGTTGTCCTATTAGAGTAGGTTTTCCTTTTTGTTTTTGCTTAGCTTGGTCTGCTTTACTTTCCTTAGTTTAGTTGTTGCTTAGTTTAGTTTGCTTTCAATAAAAGGGAATCCCATTTGTGAAGGGGGTGTTGTGTTTGCCAGGGCCCAGAACAATGTTGGTCCATTTCTTAGATAATTATTCAGGAAGTGCTTTAGAATCTGAGGTTGTTCTTTCAAGTTTTATCATTTGGTTAGGATTTGTACTTGACTTGGAAGGGAATCATCTATTGTGTCTTGACACCAAGTCTCGCGATTACTATATTTCACACACATGATTAATTACTCTAAGTCATTGAGGTTTCTTAGGAGAAGTCTTGGCGAGTGAAAATCTTGCGTCTTGCTTCAGCGCCACTACAATTCTCAAACCCATTGGAGGCTTCATTGCTTGCCAACCAATCAAGGAATTGACGGAGAAATCAAATGAAGAAAAGAAAATGTAGTTAAAAGAAATATCTGAAATATCAAGAAAATGAGAAAATGAAAAAGAAGTATTATGAAATATTGGTTTTGGGAACATACGAGTAACTCCACCGGGGCTATGGACGCTCGGCCGGCAGTGGAGCAATATTCGTGAGAATTGTAGCGACAACCTCGTCGGGGCTATGGACGCTTGACTGGCAGCGAGGCAATGTCCAGGATGCTTTTGAAGTTAAGATATTTATTTAACTTGCTGGGACGGATTCTGGGAACTTCAATGGTCTTTTGAGCTGGAACAAACGCATATGCACACACTTGTAATCAAAAGATGAATCCATCCCTTTTAAGTATATCCCTAGCCAGTTGATGGGTTGGAAAGATTATCCAAGGGTTCTGAGTATGGAATCTTTGAAATGTTCAGGAACATTTATTCTGGGGCTAATGTTGTGACGTTTTTCACACATCGCCCCATTGCAAATGGGGACCCCCTAAGTTGTCTCTCTTTTCTATGTCCTTTACATTGAGTTTAAGCTTGAAATTTTGGCCAAGTCTGCCAACCCCAAATGAGGTGAATAAATTGAAAACTAACATGATAGAATTCATATTTCATGGTCTTACAGTAAGTGTGCAATTACAGTGACCTTCCATTTTTGATTCCGACATTTACTCACCTAAAACGGGCTTGCAGTTCTGCCTTCGGAGGCAATTTTCAGGGCAGAGTTTTTCAAGCATGTCCGGAGATTGGTGCCCGTATGGAAATATTATGATCAGCTGACTTTTATTCCAAGTCGAGCGCATTATAGAAGGGTACAAGATGCCTTCTTTGGTTATTTTATGTGTTTGTTTGACAAAGAGTTGGTAAATAACAGGTATCCATCTGTATCCTTCCAGTTGCTGGCTTGAAGCAATCGTCCTGGAATTTTGGACAAGGTGAAAGTTGGTCTCGGCGTCAGGATAGACGGGCAAGTTCACCAACGACGGGCACACTGTCCAAATTTCAAAGCGAACGGAGCTAAGGAAGCCTCAGAAACAGGCACTTACTATGAATAGTAAGTCACTTCGGCAGTAGCTAAATTGGCAGGTTGGTACCAAATCTCGGTGAGCACAAGTCAAACATGTGATGAAGAGTCTTTGGCGCGAATTTCAAGGCAAACCAAGTTACAGAGAATGAAGAATCAGATGGTTGCTATTTTTAGCAGGTCAATTAGGGTTTCCTAAAATCAAGGGCGAAACACGATGGCCAGGCAGAAGCAGCGTCCTGTCACGATCAATACCCTTCAAGCAATCAACACGCAAAATTTGAAGACTTTTTGAGAAGTTTCTATTTTTAGCAGGTTACTAAAAATAGCAGGGGCATGCAGGTATCAGGGCCCGACAGCTCAACCACATCCCGAGGTTCAGAACAAGGCAGAATCCAACGTTTTTGGAGCTTGGAATTGGCTTAGAATGCAAAAATTGGAAAACTTTCTAAAAATAGCAAATTGGGGTTAGTAGGAGAAGGTCACCCTAAATCCGGCAAAGGACAAGAAATCCACCAAGTTTGATAATTTTTCAGGTCCAGCATCAAAACTTGCTTTAAAAGGCCAAAGACGGATCAGAATTCTTGAAGTGTTTGAAAAATGAAGGCTTGACCCTTCCATTTGCGCCCAGACTGGAGAAGAGGACCAAGAAATGTTCTAAGGCATAAAACTTGGAGTAGAAGGGGTGAAATGCGCCCAACATTGGAGGAGACTTCAAAATGTTCTAAGTTTCGGAAATTGAAAGTAGCATAGTCTAAATGCGCCCAAGCCACAAACTGGAAGCTCCACTGGTAAAATGCGCCCTTGAACTTTAAGAGGGGCTAAAAAATTTCTAAGTGTTTAAAACTGGAAGTAGCCCTGGCTAAATGCGCCCAGCTTGCTTGGAGTGAAGAAATTTTTCTACATAGGGGAAATTGGAGGTAAGAGGTCTCAAATGCGCCTTAGCTAAGAATAAGAGGGGCTAAAAAATTTCTAAGTGAAACTGAACTTCAGGAGATAACATTGAAAAGATTCCAAGCTAGAGTGGATTTTGATTACAGGAGGATGAAGGATAAAATAAAAAGAGTCTTCACCCATGTTCACCGCATCGAAGACATTTGGGCAGACCTTCGGACAGAAAAGGATATATACAAAATGGATTATTGGAGGCTGACTTTGGAGCAAATCATTGACCTGAATCTGACTTTAATTCCAGAGGGAGTAATTGATGATAAGCAGATTTTGGATCCTGAGTACGAAGAACAAGGAGTTGCTAATGCTCTCATTCCTGCAATTCAGTGGTCTCAAAAGGAATCCGTCTCTATCTTTGATAGGTTCCAATCAGTCTTGGCGAACACCAACTCTTGGCTCAAAAGCATAGGTGTCAAGACCATCAAAATCAGAGTTAGAGCTGAAGATGACCCAGCTGGCCCTAGAGGATTGAAATCAGAAATTAGGGAACAATCTAAGGAAGGAGCTTCCTCTTCAAGTACCAGAATCAAGCTGAAAGTGAGCAGAGCTCCTGAACAACCATTGGATAGAGAAACATCAAAAGGTAAGGAAGTCAACGAAATGCAGATTCAGGTATTAAAACAGCAAGAAGAAGACGAGGTTCATGAGACCTCCACTATCCTAAGTGAGATAACTCCTCACATTAAGGCCCCAATACCGGAATCATCTATATCTCCTTTGTCTCCTATCGACAGTGATGTTGATTCTTTCTCTACCGTTTTTGTTCCTTCTATTCCAACACAAGAGACTTGTAATCAGCCTTCATCTGTAACAAATGCTCCCATGATGAACTTACCTAGTAACTTCAAAAGTATTTTTGATATCAATCCAATCTTTTCAGCTATGTCAGAAACAACTCTTCCAGAAATTGATACGTCTGTAACGAACTTTGATTGTTTCATGGCCAATCCTAGTTGCAATTTGTCTTCTGAGCAAAACATTGTTGCTGTACAAACTGAGGCACCTTCAAGAATTTCTGTTGTATCTCAAACTGAGGCTATTTCTACTGAGACCGCAGTTGCCATTTCAGATGTGACAACCTTGGATCTTCCTCCATGGCTAAATTCAATTGCTCCTAAGAGAAAGAAACAGGCAGTGTCTCCTGATATTTTTGATTTCC
>VDFB02256446.1:0-23077 GCA_007258455.2 Sequoia sempervirens | reverse complement strand
GATTGTTGTAGCTTCATGGCTGGTTATCCGCCTATTAGTTTCAATTTCAATTAATCACTCCGTCCTATGTTAGCACCTCGCCCTCAGTGGGATCTTGAGTGCACATTTTTGACGTTGAGTAGTTTCATTCAAGTACTGTTCTTTAGTTTCTCCGCCATATGTCAACACCTTTCCTTCATTTGGATTGAGTGTGCAATCTTGGCGTTGAGTTTCTTTTAAGCTTGGATTTTAGTTTGATGCTAACGCTAATCCAGTTGGCTAGTGCTGGTTTGTGTTGTGAAAATCCTTCGAAAAAATTGGTTAGCATATTTCAGTGGTATCAAAGCAGAAGACCTTGCCATCTTGTGGCAATTTGCAGTTGGTTGTCGGATGAGTGAAAGAAACACTAGACCGTTCACCAGAAGTCAAGCCAGAACTCAGCATCAGTTCCCACCTGTTCCAGAGGCAGAGACTTTTTCAGAAGTCTTGAGGGATCTTGGCAAAACAATGGAAGGTACAGAAGAGACAGTTGAAATAATGTCAAACAGTGTAAGGCAAGCTAATGACGAGAGGGACATAGTTGGGAAGAAGTTTGATGGGATGATAGACATGATGTCCCGATTATTGTCCAAGTTGGACCAGCAAGTAGCTCAGAATATCATTCAGCCCCAAAATAACTCAACTGGAGAAAGTAGTGGAGTTAATGGGAATAACAATAATGGCAGTCCTGAGGTGAATACCAGAAACAGAGTTGTGGGTCAGCATGCCGCAATTCCTAGTGGGTCATCCTCTAGACCTCTTTTTCCCGTCTTCACGACAATGGAAGAGCAACAACCGGTTGAAGCTGCACCAACCTTTGTTGACGATGCACGTCAAGCTTACATGGAGTGCGTCTCTTTACCTCTTGACTTGAGAGGTACTTGGACCTTTGATCAATTCATGAATCAAAGGAGTCGGAGAAATGGAGGAAGGAATGAGCAACGTCCTCCTATGGTGCCTAGAAATGATTTCTACTAAGCTTTGGGAAAGATAACTATGGAGCATTTTGATGGTAGTAATAAGTGCACAGCCAGATCATGGGTGCAGAAGCTAGATAATTATCTCTCTCTCAGACCCATGCCATAAGGAGATGCTATCAAATTTGCTACTTTGCATTTGGATAGGATAGCTCACGAATGGTGGACTCATGATTTGGTCACTCTTGGCCATAACCTCATTCGTACCTATGATGAGTTTACCAACAAGCTGATCGAGAGATTTGATACCAAGGATCGAGAGTTGAGACTCAGAGAATTGGCACAATTGAAACAACAAGGATCTTTAGAAAATTATGTGGCTGATTTTCAAAGGTTGTCAGTAATGGTGCCTAACATTACTGAGAGAAGACTTGTAGTACTCTTTGCAGAAGGATTAATGGAGCCCTTGAAAGGATGGGTCAAAGCCTTTGATCCACCAACTTTAGATGAAGCCATTAAGAAAGCAAGGAGCATGGAGTTGGCAGCCCCAAGGCCTAAGTTTCATTTGAAACCTTTCAGCCATAAGAAGGATAAAAAACATTCTTCAAATCTGCCAAAGAAGTTTCCACCAAGGTTGTCAGAAGAGCTCAAAGAACAGCTTAGAAAAGATGGAGTTTGCTACACTTGCCGTGAACCTTGGGTTAAGGGTCACCGTTGCTATGGAAGAGGCAAAGCAAACCTAATGGAGGGCTATTCTGATTTTGGATCAGAATCTGATTCGTCTAATTAGCAATACGAATCAGCAAGTAGTGAAGGTGAAGAAGCCCTAGAAGAGAAGCCTGATGAGGTGGTAGATAGTAGTGCTTTCGCACAACTATCAAGTTTTCAGAAAAATGAATCCTTTCGGGTTCATGGAGTAGTTAATTCACAAAGGATTGTTGCTCTAATTGACATGGGAGCAACTCATAATTTTATTGATGAAGGATTGGTTGCTAAAAAAGGTTTGAAGACTGAGGAATTTGATGGTTTCAAGGTTATGGTTGCAGATGGTTTTACTATGTCTTGCACGAGGAAGATTCCTAACCTCTATATGCAATTGGGAAATTATGAGATTAAAGATGATTTTTATGTGGTGGGAATTGGAGACACTGATGTTGTACTAGGCATACAATGGCTGCGATCTCTTGGTGAGATCACATTGAATTTGCAAACTATGGAGCTTAAATTTCAGTCTAATGGAAGGAAGGTTGTTCTAAGAGGGATGTCAAATGGGGGCCCTCGAATTGTGTCTTTGAAGAGGATGGAAAGGCTGATCCGTCACGATTAGGTTGAATGGGCTGCTAAATGTTTGGTTCTACCAGCTGAGCCAGTGGAGGAAAAAAGGCAATATCACCCTGATATTCAAGCCTTACTTTCAAAGAAGAGCAAAGTCTTTGGAAGCCTACCTCCTAGAAGACCTCCTGAAAGAGGTTCTGAGCATGTAATTGAATTAGAAGAAGGAGCAAAGCCCGTCATGACTACACCATACCGTTATCCAAAGAAGCAAAAAGATGAGATCGAAAAAGCCATCAAGGAGCTATTAGAGTCCGGTTTCATTAGACCAAGCAAGAGTCCTTTTGCTTCTGCAGTAGTGCTGGTCAAAAAGAAAGATGGCACAATGCGTATGTGTGTTGATTACTGTGCATTGAATCAAAAGACAATCAAGAATAGATATCCTATTCCTAGGATAGACGAGCTTATTGATGAGCTCCATGGAGCTATGTTTTCTCAAAGATTGATCTTCGTTCGGGTTACCATCAAATCAGAATGAGGGAGACAGATATAGAAAAAACAGCATTCAGATGTCACTTTGGGCATTTTGAATTTCCTCTTTGTCATGCCTTCTCGGGTTTGACAAACGCCCAAATAACATTTCAATCTGTATGAACAAGATTTTAAACAACAATTGAGGAAGTTTCTCTTGTGCTCATCTTCAATCCACATTCTCATTTAGTCATGGAAGAGCACCTTAAGCATTTGAAGCAAGTGCTTAGTATTTTCCGAGGCGGAATGTTTGTTCGCCAAAGAATCAAAGTGTGAGTTCGGGTTGACAGAACTCTTATATCTTGGCCATATTATCAGTTCAAAGGGTGTAAAAGTGGATCCAGAAAAGATAAGGGCCATTCTTGATTGGCCAACTCCAAAGAATATTTCTCATTTGAGAGGATTTTTA
The DNA here is from genome assembly GCA_007258455.2 of Sequoia sempervirens. Classification (NCBI taxonomy): domain Eukaryota; kingdom Viridiplantae; phylum Streptophyta; class Pinopsida; order Cupressales; family Cupressaceae; genus Sequoia; species Sequoia sempervirens. The sequence continues at coordinate 19,930 of VDFB02256446.1, read as the reverse complement.
GGGTTATGTGGATTTTATAGAAGATTTGTGAAAGGATATTCTCATCAAGCAGCCCCTCTCTCAGATCTTACAAAGAAAGGAGCTTTTCTTTGGACCAAGATGGCACAAGAAGTTTTTGATAAATTTAAGCAAATTATGAGTACATGTCCTATGTTGGCTCTTCCGGATTTTACAAAATCATTTGACTATTTATGGCTTATGGGTTGGAATAAAACCAACTATAAAAATAGGAGTTTGTTGTGCCATAAAAATACAGTGTGATGCTTCAGGTGAAGGTGTTGGAGCTGTTCTAATGCAAGACAAACATTCCATTGTCTTCAAAAGCCGGAAGTTGAGAGGAGCAGAAAAAACTTACTCCATTTATGACAAAGAGATGCTTGCCATCATGCATGTTTTGTCTAAATTCCGTCAATATTTGGTGGGAAGTAGATTTGTTGTTAAGACTGACCACAATAGTCTTAAACATTTTATGTGCCAAAAGGATTTGAATGAAAGGCAGCAGAAGTGGGTAAGTAAGCTCCAGGCATATGACTTTGACATTGAGTATGTCAAAGGAAAAAATAACATAGTGGCTGATGCTCTTTCAAGGAGGCCTCATTTGCAGTCACTTTGTGAGTTATTAGCAGATTGGAAAGAGTTAATTGCTGCTAATTATGCTAAAAATCAGTTTGCAACCAGCTTGTTTGAAGGTCATTTGGTTGATGAAAGGTATAAGTTGGTTGATGGGTTAATTATCTATAAAGGTAGAATCTTTTTAGTGCATGAATCTAAGCTTAAAAAGAAGATTCTACAGTCTTTTCATGATGTTCCCCTTGCTGGTCATCAAGGCATGTTCAAGACTTACAAGCAGATTAGAGAAAGGTTTGTTTGGAAAGGGATGAAGGATGAGATAATGAACTATATAAGAGAGTGTTCTATTTGCCAAAAGAATAAAAATGAACACTCTTATCCAGCTGGTCTGTTACAGCCCTTGCCAATTCCAAATCAGAAATGGGAAAGCATTGCAATGGATTTTATCACGGGATTGCCCAAGGTGCAAGGACAAGATTGTATTTTTGTTGTGGTTGATAGACTAACAAAATTTGCTCATTTATTTGCTGTCGCCACTTCATTTACAGCAGCTCAAGTGGCTGAGTTGTTTTTTAGAGAGGTCTTTTGTTTGTATGGATTGCCTAAAACTATTGTCAGTGATAGGGACAACAAGTTCCTAAGTGTTTTTTGGCAAGAGATCTTCAGATTGAGTGGGACAGTGCTTACTCCAAGCACTAGTTATCACCCACAAACAGATGGGCAATCATAAATTGTTAACAAATGGTTAGAGGGCTACCTAAGAAACTATGTTTCAAGACAGCAAAGAGCTTGGATTAAATGGCTTCATTTAGGAGAGTATTGCTATAACTCTTCCTATCATATGTCAATTAAGATGTCTCCTTTCATGGCTCTTTATGGTTATGATGCTACTAATTTTGTTGATTTAGTGTTTGGAGATAGTAGAGCTCCACAAGTACAGGATATGTTACAACAGAGCCAAGATATCTTAAAATCCCTAACAGAAAATCTGCAACAAGCTCAAAATCAGAAAAAGTTATACGCTGATCAGTAGCGTATTGAGAGATATTTTGAAGTAGGAGACATGGTTTACTTGAGGCTTCAGCCCTACTGACAATCTTCTCTCAAAAAGAGTGGTGCAGAAAAGTTGAAGCCACGTTTCTATGGTCCTTTCAAAGTCACCAAGAGGATTGGTGAAGTTGCTTATGAGTTGGAGCTTCCAGCTGAAAGCAAGGTGCATAACGTCTTTCATGTGTCACGCCTCAAGAAGGCACTTGGACACAACGTTGTAGCTACTTCAGAATTACCTCCATTGGATGAGGAAGGTCAATTGGTGTTGATTCCAAAAGAAATTCTTGATACTAGAGAACGTTCCTTGAGGAGAAGGACAATCAAAGAATACTTGGTTAGATAGAGGAATTTTCCTATTGAAGATGCCACGTGGGAAGGAGAACAGATTTTGTTGCATCCATCTTTTTAGTTGCTTGAGGACAAACAATTTTGTGGAGGGTGGATTGTAATGTCCCCTTCTCATCAGTGATCTGTTCTGACACTCATCAGCCTATTCCGGAAGCCTGTAGGCTTGTGTGAGGTAAAATTAGGGTTTCCAGTTCTGAGGTTCTATGGATTTTCAGGGAGTTTACTATTTTTAGTAAATTCTATTTGTGGTAGTATGCAGTTGTCAGTCTTCAAAAGTCTTCATTTTTAGTTGGATCATTTAATGCAATTCAAGTTTGGCTTCTAGAGGTTTAATTTTGGTGATTAAAGGCATTAATGTTATAATTTGCAGTTGACCCCTTGGTCTAGGGAAAATAACTTTAAGTTGTTCTTAAAAGGTGGTCATGAAGGGGGACACCATCATGGAGGATAAATTTAATATTTAAAGTCTTTTAATGCCTTAGGAAAAATGGACGCCTTTTCTTGAAGATATTCTTTTAAAAAATTAAGTTTATTTGTGCCTTGATAAAATGGACGCCTTTTTGAGAAGTTGGAAGGTTTTCTGGAAATTTGAAGAGTCTCATGTGACTTTTGGCATACTTCCTTGAGGAACTGAAGAGTCTTCTACTCTTCTATAAAATGAATGCTTTGCTTCAGCATTGGTATCCATGAATTTTGCTAATGTTATGCTGTCAAAATGACAATTGAATTATTGCTTCGAGGAAAGCTTACCTCCAAGCTTCTTATCCAATTTCGTGTTTAAAGATAACACCTAATTGGCTTTTTGCTGCTTCTCAAATCAGACTAGCAGATTGAGCTCAACAGATGAAGTTTTTGATGATATTTTCCAGTTTTGAAGTTGCTGATGCTACCACAGCTGAAAGTTGATTTTACATACAGCTTTGTGAGTGAATTTTATTTCATTCTGGGTGTCTTGGAATTCAGTTTTTCTGCCTTGGGCGACCCTTTCTACCAACTGGCAGATTTTAGTTTGGTGTCTTTGATTTTTACTTGCCAAATCGCCCCTCAAGGAGGCCGTACCATTCATGGTGCATTGGGAATCGTGCAAGGAAATAATTGCTGAGTTTTTGTTGTTGTTTCTTCATTTGAGTATAGTCGCCTATCTTCCTACAGCACTTTGGCTTTGGTTTCACGCAAAACGGAGGTAAATTGTTGAAGTTATGAACATTTTATGAGTTTACAGTTTGCTGATCAAAATTCCAGAAACTCTGTTTTTATATCAGATTCATATGATTTCTGTTTTGGTCATAATTCTATCATTGGAAGAGTAAAGGAACATCATTAGAATTCATTCTTCTCTTCTAGTCTTATTTCTCTATCATTGTAATACTTGTTTTTGCAGTCTTTTGAATTGTAAGGTTGTGATTTAGTAGTACTAATCCAACCCATGTTATTGCTGCAACTACTTGTTTTATTTCTTATTAATTACCCTTGGACGGTTTACCACCAGTGCGGAGAATGAACTTGTTATATCATTGTACCCACTCTCAAGTGGTGAATCCCCACTATTCAGTGGATGCCCGCCGCAGCGGACGAATTAGATTGTTGTAGCTTCATGGCTGGTTATCCGCCTATTAGTTTCAATTTCAATTAATCACTTCGTCATATGTTAGCACCTCGCCCTCAGTGGGATCTTGAGTGCACATTCTTGACGTTGAGTAGTTTCATTCAAGTACTGTTCTTTAGTTTCTCCGCCATATGTCAACACCTTTCCTTCATTTGGATTGAGTGTGCATTCTTGGCGTTGAGTTTCTTTTAAGCTTGGATTTTAGTTTGATGCTAACGCTAATCCAATTGGCTAATGTTGGTTTATGTTGTGAAAATCTTTCAAAAAAATTGGTTAGCATATTTCGCACCCTCCTCGCTTGAAGGCTGAAAGTTTTTCTGAGATCCCAAACTGGCTGGCCTCCATTTCCACTGCGCTTCGCTTTATGTGCCTCTGCCAGCGGCAAGATCTTATTTATGCTAGGGTTCCAAACCCTTGTTTTTCCGCTGCAGACGACAATCGACATCTATGGTTCTTTTAAATATTTTTTTCCCTTACAAAAAATAAATAAAATTTGGTTTCAGGTTTTAATTTTTTTTTCCCTTAAAAAAAAAATGTGTATGGGTTTTCATAATTTTTTCCCTTAAAAAATTCGAGGGTTTATAATTTTCTCCTCAAAAATTAAGATTTTTTCTGTATACCCTAGTTAGGGTTTCTGTTGTTCGGGAGAGCTTTTTGGTATCTGGTTTTTATCGTGTTTTCCAAAAAAATGATGATTTGTAATCTTTGGATATGTGGGTTTGGTGATTTTTTCCTCAAAAACCGTACTTTGTTGCAGTGTGTTTTGGTCGCACCTGGGTTGCTAGGGCAAACATCTGCACATTTGTCTTCTTGCAGTCTATTCTGGGGCATTGTGCTCATCTGCAAAAGTTTTGATGGTTTACCGATTTATCCTCAAAATTTTGGCAGTTGTTCTCAATGTGTCTTTGGTTTTAGGAAGGACAACTCTGTTACCCAACATCAGGTTGGACATTTTGTGATGACTTCTAGTCTGCAGTTCTGCAGATTCTGGGAGGGTTAGTGGCAGACTCATCTCAATGGCAGAGTCAGTGGCAAACTCTTGTCTCTTGTTGCAGAGCTTTCTAAAGAAAGGGAAACCTTCTTTGTTTTTTTTCTATATGGTTTTTTGGTACTCTTGGTCATTAACATTCTGCAGATCTAGGGAGGGTCTCAGTAGCAGCAGAGTGTTCTGAAGAATTTGTGACCAACAGACCTGCAGATTGTTTTTTGTAGGCTAGTTCGACGATTGACCATTAAGGGAGGGTGTTAGAATAATTATTCTCTATTGTTAATGGTCAATACTATACTGTTGCTACAGTAGTTAGTAGGTGAGGTAGTTAGACATTTTAAATGTCTACAGTGATCTACCTTCTCTATATATTGTAATCTATTCCTTTGTTAATACAAGCAATTTTTAGCCCAAAATTGTTTCAAGCTGAAATTTGAAAATAATGACAATGGATGCTAAAGGAGGTCATTGGCTTTTATATTTATATATATGTATGCATTTATTAATGTTTAGATATTTTATGTATGTAATTCTATAATCTCTATGTTACCAGGTTCTTTGAAATAGCTTTGCGTGCTCATGCTTGGAGCGTTTGGGTACGGGAGCGGCTTGGGAGCGCCCTGGCAGCCCTAGGTTCCCTGTGGTTTCCAATATCTACAATTTATTGAAACTTAATTAACCTTTTCAACCTATTTTAATTTATGTTTTGTGTATAGAAATGGGAGAATGTGCCTCCATTTATGAGTGGGTGTTAAATGATCCTCACACTAATTATTTTTAGGTTTTAACTACCCCTTCCATTTACTCATTTACAGGACTTGTAGTGCACAATACACTCAACATTTTCCACAACACTCTTATGTTTCTTTAGTGCAATATTAATCACCTTGTATTCATTATACCCTTTTTTTCTACTTTCCAACCATATCATTTCAATGCCAATCCAGAGTCTGCAATAAAAAACCATAGGACTTGTAGTGCAATGAAAATGTATGTGCTTGAAATTTCTCTGCTACACAGCCCAGCAAAGCATTTGTACCTTAAACTAGTGTCTTGTAGAGTTTTTTTCCGAATCATAACATTGGATGTTTCAACTTAAAGCAACATATATGATTATGAACATTTTGATTCGATAGACATCATGATGATTGATGATTGATGAAGTATCATACTATCAAATGTATTTACAATTCTGTATATTTTTAATTTCTTTTCATATATATGTATATATATATTATACAGCCGTACCCAAATGTACCGTATCCAAGGAAAAGAAATTGCCATACCGGTGTACCCGTACTTGATCGTTTACCAAAACCGACAACTTAGTATAATCTTATATATATATATATACACATACATATATATAGGCATTAGTTCATACCAATTCATTTTAAATGTAGATGTTTTTGCTCACATTTTTTTACTTATTAATTGCACTTATCATATTTTTATTTTTACTTTTACATATAGTTATATATTTTCACCTTTTATTTGTCCTTTTAATTACATATATTCACATTATATATTGTCACATTTATATCCTTACACATTTACTTTTAAATATTAGCATATATATGTATATTATTTTCATATATACTTATATACTATATATATGCATATTTTTACATGTACATGCATCATGTAAATGCATTTATTTCCTTATTATATATATATATAAACCAAAGTCTAAAGATATATATAGAAGTGAAAGTAAATTATATTATAAGTACATAAGAGTATAAATGTGAGTCTAAATTAAACTTTTTTGTTTTGTTTCATGCTTATATATTTATTTGCATCGATGTCTTTTTGAATATATATCTATAGATTATTTTCTATCATCTATATATATATATATATTCTTGTTTCATGCATCTAAATTTATTTGCTTTGGTGTCTTTTTGAATATATATAACTATAGATTTGTTTACTTCCGCTCTCTTATATACTTATAAAATATATATATATATATAGGCATTGGTTTATACAAATTCATTTTGAATGTAGATGTCCTTGCTTGCATTTTTTATTTGCATATTAATTATACTTTTATATTTTTGCTTTTACATTCAGTTATATATTTGCACTTTTATACTTATATATATATATACCATAATTATATATATTCACATTATATGCATATCCTTACGCATTTACTTTTAAATATTAGTATATATATGTAATTATTTTATATATACTTATATACTATATATATGCTTATTATTTAAACATTATGTAAATGCTTCTATTACGCTTTTATTCCCTTCTTTACATGTTTTTATGTTCTTTTATGCCTCATTTACTTATATCCTTACTTTTCATGTTTCATCCATATATATTACTTTTTTGTTTCATCCATATATATATACATATTTTCTTGTTTCATGCATATATATTTATTTGCATCTGTGTCTTTATGAATACATAGCTATAGATTTATTTTCATTTGCATTTATATATATATATATATATATATATATTGTAATGTCCTCTTTTTAGCCCTATGCTTTTCAGTAGTCATTAGCCCATTTCCGGAGTCTTGTAGGCTACTCGAAGGTGTTTTTAAGGTTTCCAAGATTCTTGGAGGTTTCTCGTCAGCTTTCCAAGAGGTTGTTACAGGAGTTTGCCAGAGGGTTTTTTGGGTCTTTCTGGATTTTCTGAGATCCTTGGTGGGTAATCATTGCTATTTTTAGCAGTGTCTATTTTTCGTACTTACTATTTTTAGTAAGTCATAGCTGCATCTCATAATGTGCTTATCTTGAGTTTGGACACTATTTTTAGTAGTATGTTATTTTTAGTAAGTGCTATTTCTGGCAGTGGTGGCAGTTGCAATGGTAGGCATCTTGGTATTTTTAGCAGTTGGCTTCTCCACCATTCTTTGAGTTCGAAAATGGAAAGGTTTGTAAGAGACCAGGTGTCTCTCAACCCGACCACTGACTGAGAATGCAAGGTTTTTGTTTTTTTTCTTTGTTTTTGATTTTTTTGTGGTTTTTTGCTAATAAAGAGAAATTGCGATTTTGCAAGGAAATGCTTGGAAAAATAAAATAAAATACCAGAAGATTAAATATGACAGAATACAGCTTAGAATTCGATGCCAAATGGTTTATTGATCTTCCAGAATAATTACAACTGCGAGATTCAAACATTCAAGTAAAAAGGCAAGCTATTTATTGAAACCCTGAATAAGCTTGCAGGCGCCTGAAAAGAAGCATGAGATGGTACGGCTGAATGAGATAATGCAATCTCCCACCTTGAAATTGATGCAGAGGCTCCAAAAACCCTAGGCGTCCAAAATGAAGAAGCCAGAAGACAAAAAGGCAAGGCGTCCTAGCTTGCAGGAATAGTATGACCCTTGCTGCTGTAAAAGTACGGCCCAAACCAGCATTTAATAATTCCATACTTTCTTGAAAGGTGTGCCAGATGATAAGGAAATAGCCGCCACTGAATAGGAAACCCTTCTGGAGAAGTTTGATCCAAATCCTTGATGAAATACTTCACAATAAGCTCTGTAATGACCTCTGGATGAAGCCACTCAATTGACAAGCTTTAATTGGTATCTCACAGTCTCAGTATGTCTGATTCTGAAGAGGGAACGTTCTCCAAAATCCAATGATTTGCAGAAACCCTTGTTTCACAAACCCCAATGCTCTCAGAGAGAAAAATAGACAAATTAGAATAATCATAACATAATGAGTTCGATTTGTCTTTGTGAAATATATATCTTCTCTCAAGAAGTCGACCCAAAAAAGCAAGTGAATAAGCATTTAAAATATTATCAAATTCGCCCCTTTCAAACTTAGGAGAAATAATTAAAATATGGCACCCCCTTTTAATAAATGACTATTGAATAAATAAGTCATCAATAATCGACCTTTTAATATAAAGTATAAAATACTTTATATTATTCCATTGATATTTAAATAATTAATTAATTGACTTTATATTATAAAGTCACAACTTAAATATTTCTCCTAATATCATTAAATGCTTTGATATTCACTATCTACTCACCAGACTGTCAAATTGGGTTGAAACTGAACTGACCAACTGAACCAGGTGCCCTGCCAGAAATAGAAACCCTTGTCTACCTGACTTACTATAAATAGTAAGTATCTAAAAATTACTCTATAAGTGCCTGCCAAGGCTCAAACCTTAATCAATTGCTGGAGTAATGTTCCCAAACGCTGGATAACTGCCTCAAGTGATCCTCTAAACACATCTGTCAGCCTACGAGGATCTGAATGATAGGCTAACCCCTGAAACAACTGTACTGCCTAGGAAGGGGATATTACAAGGTTGGCAACTTAAGTTTATTTTATATTGTCAAAGTCACTTTTTGACCCCCACGCCTAGGAAGCATAACTTAAGTTGTTTTTAAAAGTTGGACTTGAGTTTAGACACCAAGATGGGAGACTTAAGTATTTTAAAAGTTAATTTTATGCATAATCAAAGGTGGACACCAAAAGTGAAGGCTTCAAGTGTTTTTAATAAAATATTATATTCTCCAAATGTGGCATCCCATTTTGAGAGGGAAAAGCAATTCAAATTCCTGGGTCTGAAAAGCTATATAATGCCCTCATTTGTTCTCATTTTGGGATATGCAAATTTGATGTAACGAAGTGCTACCGAAGTGCAGAGTGATCTCCTTGGGCTTTGAGGACGAAATCCCTCTAAGTCGACTTCAGTTTCGAGATTGAAATATATCTCCTAGCTAAACAATGTTGTAGCTCCATCTTAGGGGTTGCAGTTGAGCTTAATTTGGTGATGACTATCTCATTTCTTTTAGTTATTGATAGTTTTGATGTCTTCTAGATATATTTTGGTGTGATTAACCAGATTTGGAGGTTGTTGTTTTGTGCCTAGCTGACCCACCTTTTTGCTGACGCTGAACAGAGAAGCAAATATCTATTTGTGGGTTTTGGCTCATGACCTTTCTCATGCTTGGGTGCCCCTTTTTCCAAGTTTTTGGTATTTTTAGTGGCGTTTTGGATTTTTGAGAGAGGGTTGACCTACCTAGGGAGGCCGTACATCTCTGCTGAGTGGTGTTTGGGAGTTTCTTGCTGCTGTTTGGATTGGCTTGGGGTTGCTTGATAGCTCACCTTGGACGCCTAGGCTTGCTTGTTCATCTGCAAGTGGTTTGGTGAGTTTCTACTGAGTAAAAGAGGAGTTATGCTCATTTGAAGGTTGTTGGTTGGGGTTTCAGACTTGCTGTTCATGCATATCAGACCATTGTCCAAGTGCATCAGACCTGTTACAGCAGCTTACATGACCTTCTATTGACCTAGGACGGCCCTATCTTGAGGTATTCTTGTTCTAGTTTGAAGGGGGTGTTCTTATTCTTCACTATAGCATCTTGGGAAGGTGTTTTACTTCACATTTCTGTCATTTTCCTCTCATAACAGCAGTATGTAATGGTCTGATATGATTATGTTGAGCTCATTGTAACACCATTGGTAGTACTGTTGGTGAATGCTCTTGTATCTGCATTTGATACTTACCCCACTAAACAAGTGGTTGAGGTTTACTTTATTACTTGTTACTCCCGCTGAATAAGTGGTTGAGTTCTTATTTTATTTCTTCTTATGCCCGCTGAACAAGCGGAGGTTGGTCTGCTTACTGCCAAGTACATTTTCCTTTCTTGTATTTCCCACTGAATGAGCAGATGCTTACTTTCACACACTTGGTTATCTTTACTCACCCCACTGAAGAAGTGGTAGCATAGAGGATTTGAATATTGTAAGCCAACCACCGTATGCTCTCACCTTGTCCACATTGGGATCTGGGTGATCAGAAAGTGGGAGGTGTTCATTTCCAGTTAGCTTGTCTTTCCAGTAATTGCAAGATCCCGTCTTCACCATATGCTCTCACCTTGCCCACTCTGGGATCTGGGTGATCAAAAAGTGGAGGGTTCCTTATTTAGTTGCTTATCTTTGCATTTTAGCTAACACTAACGGGTGCAAATTTGAAAGAAATTAAGGGTGTTTTATTATATATATATATAAGAATATATAATGTAGTTATAATTTAGCTATTTTCTCTTTTGTACTCAATTTTTATAGTTAATTTTAAAAGCTTACATATATCATATACCTACACATATTATGCCATTCTTTCTCCTTTACTTAATTTGCAAGTTTGGGCATCTTAGATTTTTTATATTAATCACTCTTCATATTTTAATTTTAGTTTAATTTTATTTTTAATTGTTTTATTCTTCCTCTCCCTCTCATGAACCATAGGTCGGCCCTCAATAAATTTATTTATTTAAATGCAATTTAAACTTTAATTTGCTTCAGTGGATAACCCTCAGCAGTCCACAATTTGCTTCAGCAGATTTCCTTTGACATATGCTTTGACATCAATGGCAATAATTTCCAGCAGAAGTAGAAAACTTTGTGCGAAAGAAATTTGTTGTTCTTCACTTGATGAAGTTTGAAATATACCCCTCAAGCTGAACAAATGAATTGTTGAGCTTGCCTGCATGTATTTCTGCCATATTCAATAATTTCTGCTTTAGTTTCCAGTTACATGTTCAAGGATACTTGAGATGAGACATCGCGTGAAGCTTCATGGGGCTGCTCCATTTCTTTTCCTCTAGGCTGGCTTCCCCTTGTCTCCTCATGTTGCCTTAGAGTGTCACAAGAGGTTCCAAGCTTGCTGATTAGAGCCTCCATCCATGAATTTTAGGCTAAAGACACTTTTCTACTATAATAAAACATTTTGTGTCTACAAAGGCATCATTTTTGGTATTTAAATTTGGTATAATATTTTGGAGGGAGTACTCTGTCCTTTGCACTGCATTGCATATGCATCCATTTCCACCAGTGGGAAAGCAATATGTTCCCATATCTTATCTTCAATGTGATAATATCACCAACTTATTAGTAAAGTACTTTTCTAGATGAATATTTGTTATTAGTTCATTTTGTTTTTGGCATAACATTCGTTATGCAATTAGCTTTATTTTTGCCATTATATGCATACTCACTATTTGGAACACTATTTATGCATGCAAACATGTAGGATAAATGGTTTAAATTATTTGCCACATTAAAATCAAGGAACTATAACAGGAATAAGATGCGGATGTGATGCCCATAGGTTGCTAATAATTTTTCTATGAAGCTTTCATCCCTTTATCTATAATTGAAGTTGCATATTTCATCTAGGAATTATATTTTGCATGTTAGCCCCAAATATTTTAATTCTAATTTTGGTGTTCATGATGTATCAGGAGACTTCTAGTAATGGAATTTATAGAGGGGACTCCTATTATGCGTCTAGGAGATGAGATGTCTAAAAAGGGGATTAGTCCAAACAGTAAAATGGCAATGGTGGTTAAGAGGTAAGACTTTCTAATTTTCTTGCATTCGTAATTTGAACAAAACTGATACATGTACCATCAAGGAAGAATATTGATACTTTTTTCCCCAAGTAAACCTTTAGGTTAAAGGACCTTAGTTGGACAAAAAAGAAAGCTAATAGGATCGCCTAGAGGTCACTCTTATTTACTCAAGAAGTGCCTCGATCAAAAAAAGGCCTAAAAGCATGATGCCAAAGTGATAGGACATATCATAGTAGTGTTCCTTTTTTATATGTCATTGATACGGTATGGCATAAGTGTAAATGGAATTCACTTCAAAATGGCATGACAGAAGTTGTGGGTCACAATTATTGGTGATTAATCTTGAGATTTTCATAATGGCTTTATGGATATCAAAGTAGAAAATAATTCACCTAGTAAAAATATTATCAAAATGAGATGTTTGTAGAATGCATTGTTCAACCATAGGCACAAGAAGCCCAATTAAAAATTCTCACAAAAATCACTATGCTTTGATTTGTTGGGAAACTGAAATCCATGCTTCTTGAGTACTTCATATCTCAATATCCTTCCCCACATTCTTAATAAACAATAAAGAATTAATCTTGCTAGCCTTGACATTGGAAGCCACTACAAGTAGAAAATCCTTCCAAGAGTCTACCTCAAAGGGTGTGAGTTTTGGATCACTACCACATGAGCAATAGGGAATTCTATATAAACCTTGTCCATAGAAATTGGGTGCTGCTCCTCTCGACCCACTAGTCATTAGGGGACTTGATCCACCTTTAGGAACCTAAGGCTTGACCATACTGAGTTGCAGAGGAAATATTTATTCTTTAATTGCAAAGGACCTTGGGACTCAACAAAATGGGTTCTTGGGAAAAGGACAAGTCCATTTGATGGAGGTGTATGTTGTTGACAAGGGAGAGTTTGAGTTAGGCATGTAGACATAGAATGTGGTATCACCAACACACATGTTAATAGAAAGTATTTTGTCACCAAAGGAAGATGAGTGGGGCTATGTAATGGCCAACCCCGTTCTGAGTTTTTTGGAAAGATGTTTTGATAACTCAGTTTGAAGCATGAATCATTTTGACGAACAGTTTGCATGCTGATTGGACCATGGTTTCAATGGTCTAGAGTTTACACCACTTGAACATGTTCTCAACAATATCAATTTTGTTCAACGCATTATTTCAGTTGCTAAATCCACATGATAAAAATGCATTTAACACTAAACCTTGGTACTGAATTTTCTGAGCATTTCAAGTGCAGAAATGTATATAGGTTCAGAACTGATTATTACATTGCATAAAATTAAATGCCATGATTGCTACAGTTCAGTAATAACAGCAGTATAATACTCCATAATGTTTCAATCACAGTTACAAATATAAATACCAATCACTCTGCTTCAGACCATCATATGGCAGCTCATAGACAGATTATGCACAGCAGTAATGAACAGCAACAAATATGCAAAGATGGCGCTGGAAAATAACAGTTGACTCACTCCAAGATCAGGCCCAGCTCCTACCCACGCTCAGATCACTGCAGCTGGCCTCCTTGCAATACCATGACTGGCTGGACTGAATAACTACAGAGAATAAATGTCTGAAACTCTGAAAGCAGCTGTCCTCTGAGTCTCATGACCCCCACAAAGAGTGTGATGACTGAATATTGCTTCCAGGAACACCACGAATCAGCCAGTAGAGGCTCACAAGATCACAGCTCCTTGCTACAGCCTCCCACATCCTCCAAAAAGACAACCAACTCTTTGACTGGAACCCCTGTACCAATAGGAAACCAAGGCATCCAGATTTGCAGCTCCATGATATGCCAAAAGAATGGGTGTTTGGTAAAAACGACCCTCAAATAGACTCACACCCTCCAAAGTACATAATTATCTTGAAAGGGCTCACGCCAATAATATGAATATATTCAGAAAAACTTGAATGGAATCACCCAGCTGAGAAATATGCATTAATATCCTCCTTGCAAACCTACACTCAGTAAGTACTTAAGCGACCAGCAGTCAAATCCTTGGATATGGCGCAATAAGGTTCTTCAATCTTCATGACCAGGTTCATAAACACTCAGCAATCAACAACAATGCAAAACCACATCTTATTCGACCAGGAATAGAGAATCTTCAAACCAAAATGTGCAATCATAACAATCTTTCAAAACTGAGCCAAATGACAATCACTAAGCACCAAGCATGGACTTTGAATGAATCTATCCGCTATCACCCAAAGAGGATCTTTCACCACCGTGGATGATATTCTCCAAGAGGGGTTTCGTCCTCCAGAAGTTCAAGATGAACTAGGTTCGATCTCCTCAAACACAAGGGTCTCGAAAAGAGAAATAGAATAATCCAACATAACCAAATGAGCTCTCATAACCTCCTTTATACTTTTCCCGCCAAATTCTTTGGAGGCTTCTAATTTAAAATTCACTTTTTAATTAAAACACCTTTTTAACTCCAAAAATGACCTTTTTCATTAAAATAATCATAATTTGACACACAAGGTCCTTGCTTAATGCATCCATGATTTAAAGCATCTCATCCTGGTTCCGACGAGCTATAATACTAAGGCCCTTTTTAAATATTTTAATTAATATTTGGCAACCTTAATCGGAAACTAACTGCATTGGAGTGAGCCCGATGAAGAATAATGATGAAAGGAGCCAACTGGGTGACTTACTATAAATAGACGCTCTCTCCAAGAATCTTGGAGCCCAAATCGGAATTCGGAAATAACATCTGAGAGCACCGTAGAACTCCTCTACACATTTTGAACTCACCGGTAACCTCAGATTATCCCTTTGATCATGCGGACACAAATCCAGAAAGACACCCCCAATTGCAGAGCAAGAGAACCCTAAAATGGGGACATTATAGGCTAGTTACTATTACATCCTTTTCAAGAGCATTGAGGTATCACTCCTTCCAAGTGAATTGGAGGATTGGAGGACAACACAATGGCATCCTTTTAGGGAGCGGCCCATAATTTCATTGGTCAAAGGGTGGTAGTTCATTTTACATGGAAAGCTAAAGAGTTTGTAGGATTTGAAGGGATAGTAATAGATGATTATTCATTGGCTTGCAAGTAGGGTATTTGCTAGTTAAAGCTAGTATTAGATGGACATATTGTGTCACTTATAATTTTAATGTCATTCTGTTGGGTGGAACTCACATGGTTTTAGGCATCCAATGGTTGCATTCACTTGGTGAGTTCACACAAAACAAGCAAACAATGACACTTAGCTTTGTGAAGTAGGGGCAAAAGAAAACTTGTTGATTTTCACCAAAAGCTCCTTTCTTGGTTATATATATTAAGGATGTTGCAAGCTATAAAAATTGGTTAACAAATTTTCTATAGTAATTACAAAGGTCAATGAATCCTCTCAATTGTGTCAATGTGGTGGGAGGAGACCAATCCAAGATGACCTGGATTCTTTTTTTGATCTATTTGAGCTCCTTGAACACAAATGACATTGCCCAAATATAAAAAATTTGTCATCCCAAACTCACATTTAGATTCTTTTACAAAAAGAGATTCTTGCTCTAATATACCCAAAACTATATCCAAATACTTCAAATGATCCTCCCAAGTCT
Source organism: Sequoia sempervirens (assembly GCA_007258455.2). NCBI lineage: Eukaryota > Viridiplantae > Streptophyta > Pinopsida > Cupressales > Cupressaceae > Sequoia > Sequoia sempervirens. The sequence goes on along the minus strand of VDFB02256446.1, from coordinate 4,419 downwards.
TGCTATAAATCAAGATGTTATCAAAGAAGACCAAAACAAATTTTCTTGATTGCTTACTAAATACTTAATTTATACATGATTGGAAAGTAGCTAGAGCATTTGTCAAATCAAAAGACATGACCAAGAACTCAAAGTGCCCAAAGTGACATTTGAATGTTGTTTTGTGCACATCCTCATACCTAATATTTGATGGTAACTTGACTTTGAATCAAATTTTGAGAAATACACAACTACATGCAACTCATTAATTAACACATCAACCCTTGGAATGGGATAACTATTTTTGATAGCCTTTTTGTTCAAAGCCTTATAGTCAATTCTCATTTGCATTGCTCCATCCTTTTTCTTAACAAGAACCATCGATGAAGCAAACGGGCTAGAACTAGGCCTAATGTGGCCCATCTCCAAAAGTTCATTTATAGCATTTTCGATCACCTCCTTGGATCTCCTTAGGTGGTGATAAGATGTAGTCATAACAAGCTTAGAACTCAGTTCCAACTCTATGATATGACAAAATCCTCTATTAGGTGGCAGTATTGGAAGTAAACCATTAAATATGACTGTTTATTATCCAAAATAGATTGAATATCAACATGACAAGGTTTCTTATTTGTGGGTGAAGCTATGGTTGTCACTAAACAATGGGCTGCCCAAGCAACTTGTCCTCTCCTAAAAGATATTTCCATCCTTTTAATTGAAACAACTTTTGGGGCTTCATCTGCAATACCCTAAAGAACTATTTCCTTTCCTTTTGACTAGAATTTTATTTCCATGGTTTGGTAGTTCTAAGTGAATTTCCCTAGGAAATGTAACCATTGTACTCGTAAGACCATGTCAGTTTCACTTAGGCCAACTACATTGAAATTATTGTGTACCTTGTGTCTACCTAGAGTGATGTTGAGTTGTATCCTCTTAGTGAAAAGGATATTGAAGCCATTTGCTACTATGACATCAAAGTTCAAACCCTTCAAAATCCTGTGTTTCCTCTTTTCACTACCAATCCCTCATTTATAAAGTTATGTACTGTAATTTTATGTACTTGCAAAACTCCACAAACTCTAAAAGGATGATATCTAGGAGCACCAAAAAGCGTGGCAAGGGTCTCTTGAAGACTCTTTTGCTTTCTCTCTTAGGTTCTCATTCATTCGCTTCTATCTCTAGTTTAAGCTCCTATGTCTCAAATCCTTCATCTGAAATTATCTATGTAATGTACCTATAATTTTTCCAAGACATCTATCCTGGCACCCATGGCCCCTTACAAGAGAAACAAAATTTCTTTCTTCTGAGCTCATTCTTAGTTTCTTCATCTTTTCTTATTCTTTGTAGTATTTCTTTCTGATGAGATGTATTCTTATGAAATAGTTTTTTCTACTGTCCCACTACTAGTGTCTTAGTGTAAATTTATTCTTAGGTACTGATAAGCTTTCTTTGTGGCTTCTTGCAAAGATGGTGGATCAAAAGTTTTCACCCAACTTTTAAGAGGTTCGGTTAAAACCTACATGAAAAGAACAATAAGTCTCATTTTCGAGACATCACGAACCATCACCGATGATCTTTGAAATTTTGCCATATAGCTGTCCACTGTGTTGTATTGTTTCAACTGAGCCAACTCGTTGAAATAATTCTCAGGGTCTTTTCTGTCAAATCTATCAATAAGGTTATGGTTGAAATCATCATAAGAACTAATCAATTTGTGCCTTCCAATCCACGCTACTACCACTTGTGTGCTATGCCTTCCAAATGAAGGGTAGCAAATTTTATAGCTTATTCCTCATACATAGGGTTAAGTGAAAAGTATGTATCTAACTTTTGAACCTAAAAATGAGCTCTACAATTGTTTGATCCATGATAAGAGGGAATGTTCAACTTACCCAATCTGAGCTGCAGGTTTCTATGAGGCTAATTTACATTTTGCCTTCTTTCATTCTTTTGTCTATTTTTCATCTCCAGATTATAGAAATTAGTGAGAGACATTTTTGCATGAAATGTTGGTCCAAGAGCTATGTATTCATCAAAGTAAGCTGCAAAGTTGTCTCCCTCTTAGTTTTGTTGTTTCTCTTCTTCAGGTTCTACTTCCCTATGTAAGAACTTAGGTTAGAAAGGCCTAGATGTAGAACCCATAGCAATTTTGTTATTTGTAGTAGCAGTAGCAGTTCCTTCACATGTAAAAATTTGGGCAGGCCTTGGAACATTTAACTTCTATATTTCTTGCAACAGCTATGCCATAAGATTTGTTTACTATTGGCCCTGACTCATACTAATAATGACATTACATTGGATGTTTGCCTTTTCTTCATTTGTCGGAGCCTTCTTTTTTCCTTTATATCTATTTTTTCAATTTCTTCACCTTGATCCTACAATTTTCTTCACTCTCTTTATAAAATGTTACTTCTGTACCACAGGGCTGCATTAAAATTGTTAGCTCTAACCCTACAGGTTGACAAGATCAAGCTCTGATACTACTCTAATGTCTCGCTCTGGTATTATTTGCAAAATTTATAATTTTTCTTTTGTATTTTTTGATAAAATGCAATATTTGAATACCTATGGAATATTTACAACATCAAGTAAACCCACCTTACAAAATTGAACATTACACCACATGCTATTTATATATTGAAGCCAACAGAAAACTGACAATATTGATACAAAGAACAACTGGAAGCTCTCTCAACAATTATTTTTCAGAAAATCCAAATAAAATCCTGTTGCACAAAATTAGCAGTAAAACCACAAACTTTGAAATATAACAGTAGAAATATCATTCATAATAGTAGGCTGCAATATCACTTACAAGTCCAACGATTGATGCCTTCACACAAAGCATAGTTGTACAACCACTCATATAAGAGAGCATGGCAATAATTTGAATTAAAATCTCAAAACTTTGAATATGTTCTGGCCCCACCAAACTAGGTACAGCAGCTAGAGAACATGTTACCACAATAAAATATAAGCGACACTCTTCAATAGATGTACAACTGGTCCCAAAGCAAATGATATAACTCATAAATGTGTATGATAGTAATGAACAAAATTATCACCATAAAATATGTCACAACCCAATGAAATGGTACGGCAACCAAATGTTATCAAAGTATATCACCACAAATATGTATGGCAGCCAATCCACAAAAAATGACAATAAAAAGGTGGTGCATCTGTCTCTAGTAGTAGCACGACACACCCAACTTGGTATGATAGGGTCGTAATGAAAATATAAACTAATTTGCTATGAAGCAACAAATAAGTTGGAATAATATGAAATTACCTTGAAACCTCACAAGTCTGATATTAAATATGAAATCCTCAATCACATTGGAATCATCAATCACCAAATTGAAACTGGAATCAACTGCAATCTTTCGGCACAACTACGATTCCTAGATGGAATCACCTCAAGTGGATAATGTTATTTTTAGGATCAGAAATTAAATAAGCAGATATAGAACAATTTAAACAATTTGACACAGCATATATACCCTGGGAAAACCCTCCAACTTGAGGGAGAAAAACCCAGCAACAATATATCACTTATATATTGAATAATAATCAGCAATTCTTTTTACAATGAGGCCGATCACAAGGCCATTTATCAGCACCACACTTGATGCAAACTCCAGATAATAATATCGCACTTCCTTGATGATAATTTTGGCCTTCTTGAAGAATTACTTCAATCTCTATGAAGAATAATGATGCACTCCAATATCGAACTATGCTGTAGGTGAATTCGCACTTTATTTGTATGATTGTAACATGATTGTGAATGAGAGACTAGCGCCTCCTTATATACAATTCGATAGTGAATCTTCAAACCAACGCGTCTCTTCTAGATGCAATGTCGGCCTTCAATGAAAAGTTGTGACTCATGAAAGGTGGCGGATATAAAGGTGAAGTCGGCCACAATAAAATATTATTTATTATTCAAGTGAAGCACCTTTTCACAAGTCATCATCAAAAAGAGATATATAAATTACATTGCAATTAAATTATTTACAATAAATGAATAGCCAACGGCTATATGAGTTAATTGTTTGATCGTTGCTAGAAGTATGAAGCCCGCGGCTATGCATCAACACTCCCTCTTAGCTAGGGAAGAATACTTCCAGATATCCAAGGTCATGGAGTATCTCAACATGACACCCACAATATGTGGATAGCGGAGTCACTAAGTATGATATCGTCCATCATGGCTACTCCCATGTATGGAAAAGAACATGTGCACAAGTGCCCATCACGGAGTCACTCAACGTGATGTCGTCATCTCAATATGGCGTCCACCATGGCTACTCCCAGAGGGTGGATAAACACAAGTACAAGAAAAATCATCACGGACTCTCTCACGTGATGTTGTCATGGAGTCACACACATGACATCCACTATGGCTTTCCCAGAGGGTGGAAACAAGGGCTTCAC
>VDFB02256445.1:0-34161 GCA_007258455.2 Sequoia sempervirens | reverse complement strand
GAATAATTATTCTCTATTGTTAATGGTCAATACTATACTGTTGCTACAGTAGTTAGTAGGTGAGGTAGTTAGACATTTTAAATGTCTACAGTGATCTACCTTCTCTATATATTGTAATCTATTCCTTTGTTAATACAAGCAATTTTTAGCCCAAAATTGTTTCAAGCTGAAATTTGAAAATAATGACAATGGATGCTAAAGGAGGTCATTGGCTTTTATATTTATATATATGTATGCATTTATTAATGTTTAGATATTTTATGTATGTAATTCTATAATCTCTATGTTACCAGGTTCTTTGAAATAGCTTTGCGTGCTCATGCTTGGAGCGTTTGGGTACAGGAGCGGCCTGGGAGCGCCCTGGCAGCCCTAGGTTCCCTGTGGTTTCCAATATCTACAATTTATTGAAACTTAATTAACCTTTTCAACCTATTTTAATTTATGTTTTGTGTATAGAAATGGGAGAATGTGCCTCCATTTATGAGTGGGTGTTAAATGATCCTCACACTAATTATTTTTAGGTTTTAACTACCCCTTCCATTTACTCATTTACAGGACTTGTAGTGCACAATACACTCAACATTTTCCACAACACTCTTATGTTTCTTTAGTGCAATATTAATCACCTTGTATTCATTATACCCTTTTTTTCTACTTTCCAACCATATCATTTCAATGCCAATCCAGAGTCTGCAATAAAAAACCATAGGACTTGTAGTGCAATGAAAATGTATGTGCTTGAAATTTCTCTGCTACACAGCCCAGCAAAGCATTTGTACCTTAAACTAGTGTCTTGTAGAGTTTTTTTCCGAATCATAACATTGGATGTTTCAACTTAAAGCAACATATATGATTATGAACATTTTGATTCGATAGACATCATGATGATTGATGATTGATGAAGTATCATACTATCAAATGTATTTACAATTCTGTATATTTTTAATTTCTTTTCATATATATGTATATATATATTATACAGCCGTACCCAAATGTACCGTATCCAAGGAAAAGAAATTGCCATACCGGTGTACCCGTACTTGATCGTTTACCAAAACCGACAACTTAGTATAATCTTATATATATATATATACACATACATATATATAGGCATTAGTTCATACCAATTCATTTTAAATGTAGATGTTTTTGCTCACATTTTTTTACTTATTAATTGCACTTATCATATTTTTATTTTTACTTTTACATATAGTTATATATTTTCACCTTTTATTTGTCCTTTTAATTACATATATTCACATTATATATTGTCACATTTATATCCTTACACATTTACTTTTAAATATTAGCATATATATGTATATTATTTTCATATATACTTATATACTATATATATGCATATTTTTACATGTACATGCATCATGTAAATGCATTTATTTCCTTATTATATATATATATAAACCAAAGTCTAAAGATATATATAGAAGTGAAAGTAAATTATATTATAAGTACATAAGAGTATAAATGTGAGTCTAAATTAAACTTTTTTGTTTTGTTTCATGCTTATATATTTATTTGCATCGATGTCTTTTTGAATATATATCTATAGATTATTTTCTATCATCTATATATATATATATATTCTTGTTTCATGCATCTAAATTTATTTGCTTTGGTGTCTTTTTGAATATATATAACTATAGATTTGTTTACTTCCGCTCTCTTATATACTTATAAAATATATATATATATATAGGCATTGGTTTATACAAATTCATTTTGAATGTAGATGTCCTTGCTTGCATTTTTTATTTGCATATTAATTATACTTTTATATTTTTGCTTTTACATTCAGTTATATATTTGCACTTTTATACTTATATATATATATATACCATAATTATATATATTCACATTATATGCATATCCTTACGCATTTACTTTTAAATATTAGTATATATATGTAATTATTTTATATATACTTATATACTATATATATGCTTATTATTTAAACATTATGTAAATGCTTCTATTACGCTTTTATTCCCTTCTTTACATGTTTTTATGTTCTTTTATGCCTCATTTACTTATATCCTTACTTTTCATGTTTCATCCATATATATTACTTTTTTGTTTCATCCATATATATATACATATTTTCTTGTTTCATGCATATATATTTATTTGCATCTGTGTCTTTATGAATACATAGCTATAGATTTATTTTCATTTGCATTTATATATATATATATATATATTGTAATGTCCCCTTTTTAGCCCTATGCTTTTCAGTAGTCATTAGCCCATTTCCGGAGTCTTGTAGGCTACTCGAAGGTGTTTTTAAGGTTTCCAAGATTCTTGGAGGTTTCTCGTCAGCTTTCCAAGAGGTTGTTACAGGAGTTTGCCAGAGGGTTTTTTGGGTCTTTCTGGATTTTCTGAGATCCTTGGTGGGTAATCATTGCTATTTTTAGCAGTGTCTATTTTTCGTACTTACTATTTTTAGTAAGTCATAGCTGCATCTCATAATGTGCTTATCTTGAGTTTGGACACACTATTTTTAGTAGTATGTTATTTTTAGTAAGTGCTATTTCTGGCAGTGGTGGCAGTTGCAATGGTAGGCATCTTGGTATTTTTAGTAGTTGGCTTCTCCACCATTCTTTGAGTTCGAAAATGGAAGGGGTTGTAAGAGACCAGGTGTCTCTCAACCCGACCACTAACTGAGAATGCAAGGTTTTTGTTTTTTTTCTTTGTTTTTGATTTTTTTGTGGTTTTTTGCTAATAAAGAGAAATTGCGATTTTGCAAGGAAATGCTTGGAAAAATAAAATAAAATACCAGAAGATTAAATATGACAGAATACAGCTTAGAATTCGATGCCAAATGGTTTATTGATCTTCCAGAATAATTACAACTGCGAGATTCAAACATTCAAGTAAAAAGGCAAGCTATTTATTGAAACCCTGAATAAGCTTGCAGGCGCCTGAAAAGAAGCATGAGATGGTACGGCTGAATGAGATAATGCAATCTCCCACCTTGAAATTGATGCAGAGGCTCCAAAAACCCTAGGCGTCCAAAATGAAGAAGCCAGAAGACAAAAAGGCAAGGCGTCCTAGCTTGCAGGAATAGTATGACCCTTGCTGCTGTAAAAGTACGGCCCAAACCAGCATTTAATAATTCCATACTTTCTTGAAAGGTGTGCCAGATGATAAGGAAATAGCCGCCACTGAATAGGAAACCCTTCTGGAGAAGTTTGATCCAAATCCTTGATGAAATACTTCACAATAAGCTCTGTAATGACCTCTGGATGAAGCCACTCAATTGACAAGCTTTAATTGGTATCTCACAGTCTCAGTATGTCTGATTCTGAAGAGGGAACGTTCTCCAAAATCCAATGATTTGCAGAAACCCTTGTTTCACAAACCCCAATGCTCTCAGAGAGAAAAATAGACAAATTAGAATAATCATAACATAATGAGTTCGATTTGTCTTTGTGAAATATATATCTTCTCTCAAGAAGTCGACCCAAAAAAGCAAGTGAATAAGCATTTAAAATATTATCAAATTCGCCCCTTTCAAACTTAGGAGAAATAATTAAAATATGGCACCCCCTTTTAATAAATGACTATTGAATAAATAAGTCATCAATAATCGACCTTTTAATATAAAGTATAAAATACTTTATATTATTCCATTGATATTTAAATAATTAATTAATTGACTTTATATTATAAAGTCACAACTTAAATATTTCTCCTAATATCATTAAATGCTTTGATATTCACTATCTACTCACCAGACTGTCAAATTGGGTTGAAACTGAACTGACCAACTGAACCAGGTGCCCTGCCAGAAATAGAAACCCTTGTCTGCCTGACTTACTATAAATAGTAAGTATCTAAAAATTACTCTATAAGTGCCTGCCAAGGCTCAAACCTTAATCAATTGCTGGAGTAATGTTCCCAAACGCTGGATAACTGCCTCAAGTGATCCTCTAAACACATCTGTCAGCCTACGAGGATCTGAATGATAGGCTAACCCCTGAAACAACTGTACTGCCTAGGAAGGGGATATTACAAGGTTGGCAACTTAAGTTTATTTTATATTGTCAAAGTCACTTTTTGACCCCCACGCCTAGGAAGCATAACTTAAGTTGTTTTTAAAAGTTGGACTTGAGTTTAGACACCAAGATGGGAGACTTAAGTATTTTAAAAGTTAATTTTATGCATAATCAAAGGTGGACACCAAAAGTGAAGGCTTCAAGTGTTTTTAATAAAATATTATATTCTCCAAATGTGGCATCCCATTTTGAGAGGGAAAAGCAATTCAAATTCCTGGGTCTGAAAAGCTATATAATGCCCTCATTTGTTCTCATTTCGGGATATGCAAATTTGATGTAACGAAGTGCTACCGAAGTGCAGAGTGATCTCCTTGGGCTTTGAGGACGAAATCCCTCTAAGTCGACTTCAGTTTCGAGATTGAAATATATCTCCTAGCTAAACAATGTTGTAGCTCCATCTTAGGGGTTGCAGTTGAGCTTAATTTGGTGATGACTATCTCATTTCTTTTAGTTATTGATAGTTTTGATGTCTTCTAGATATATTTTGGTGTGATTAACCAGATTTGGAGGTTGTTGTTTTGTGCCTAGCTGACCCACCTTTTTGCTGACGCTGAACAGAGAAGCAAATATCTATTTGTGGGTTTTGGCTCATGACCTTTCTCATGCTTGGGTGCCCCTTTTTCCAAGTTTTTGGTATTTTTAGTGGCGTTTTGGATTTTTGAGAGAGGGTTGACCTACCTAGGGAGGCCGTACATCTCTGCTGAGTGGTGTTTGGGAGTTTCTTGCTGCTGTTTGGATTGGCTTGGGGTTGCTTGATAGCTCACCTTGGACGCCTAGGCTTGCTTGTTCATCTGCAAGTGGTTTGGTGAGTTTCTACTGAGTAAAAGAGGAGTTATGCTCATTTGAAGGTTGTTGGTTGGGGTTTCAGACTTGCTGTTCATGCATATCAGACCATTGTCCAAGTGCATCAGACCTGTTACAGCAGCTTACATGACCTTCTATTGACCTAGGACGGCCCTATCTTGAGGTATTCTTGTTCTAGTTTGAAGGGGGTGTTCTTATTCTTCACTATAGCATCTTGGGAAGGTGTTTTACTTCACATTTCTGTCATTTTCCTCTCATAACAGCAGTATGTAATGGTCTGATATGATTATGTTGAGCTCATTGTAACACCATTGGTAGTACTGTTGGTGAATGCTCTTGTATCTGCATTTGATACTTACCCCACTAAACAAGTGGTTGAGGTTTACTTTATTACTTGTTACTCCCGCTGAATAAGTGGTTGAGTTCTTATTTTATTTCTTCTTATGCCCGCTGAACAAGCGGAGGTTGGTCTGCTTACTGCCAAGTACATTTTCCTTTCTTGTATTTCCCACTGAATGAGCAGATGCTTACTTTCACACACTTGGTTATCTTTACTCACCCCACTGAAGAAGTGGTAGCATAGAGGATTTGAATATTGTAAGCCAACCACCGTATGCTCTCACCTTGTCCACATTGGGATCTGGGTGATCAGAAAGTGGGAGGTGTTCATTTCCAGTTAGCTTGTCTTTCCAGTAATTGCAAGATCCCGTCTTCACCATATGCTCTCACCTTGCCCACTCTGGGATCTGGGTGATCAAAAAGTGGAGGGTTCCTTATTTAGTTGCTTATCTTTGCATTTTAGCTAACACTAACGGGTGCAAATTTGAAAGAAATTAAGGGTGTTTTATTATATATATATATAAGAATATATAATGTAGTTATAATTTAGCTATTTTCTCTTTTGTACTCAATTTTTATAGTTAATTTTAAAAGCTTACATATATCATATACCTACACATATTATGCCATTCTTTCTCCTTTACTTAATTTGCAAGTTTGGGCATCTTAGATTTTTTATATTAATCACTCTTCATATTTTAATTTTAGTTTAATTTTATTTTTAATTGTTTTATTCTTCCTCTCCCTCTCATGAACCATAGGTCGGCCCTCAATAAATTTATTTATTTAAATGCAATTTAAACTTTAATTTGCTTCAGTGGATAACCCTCAGCAGTCCACAATTTGCTTCAGCAGATTTCCTTTGACATATGCTTTGACATCAATGGCAATAATTTCCAGCAGAAGTAGAAAACTTTGTGCGAAAGAAATTTGTTGTTCTTCACTTGATGAAGTTTGAAATATACCCCTCAAGCTGAACAAATGAATTGTTGAGCTTGCCTGCATGTATTTCTGCCATATTCAATAATTTCTGCTTTAGTTTCCAGTTACATGTTCAAGGATACTTGAGATGAGACATCGCGTGAAGCTTCATGGGGCTGCTCCATTTCTTTTCCTCTAGGCTGGCTTCCCCTTGTCTCCTCATGTTGCCTTAGAGTGTCACAAGAGGTTCCAAGCTTGCTGATTAGAGCCTCCATCCATGAATTTTAGGCTAAAGACACTTTTCTACTATAATAAAACATTTTGTGTCTACAAAGGCATCATTTTTGGTATTTAAATTTGGTATAATATTTTGGAGGGAGTACTCTGTCCTTTGCACTGCATTGCATATGCATCCATTTCCACCAGTGGGAAAGCAATATGTTCCCATATCTTATCTTCAATGTGATAATATCACCAACTTATTAGTAAAGTACTTTTCTAGATGAATATTTGTTATTAGTTCATTTTGTTTTTGGCATAACATTCGTTATGCAATTAGCTTTATTTTTGCCATTATATGCATACTCACTATTTGGAACACTATTTATGCATGCAAACATGTAGGATAAATGGTTTAAATTATTTGCCACATTAAAATCAAGGAACTATAACAGGAATAAGATGCGGATGTGATGCCCATAGGTTGCTAATAATTTTTCTATGAAGCTTTCATCCCTTTATCTATAATTGAAGTTGCATATTTCATCTAGGAATTATATTTTGCATGTTAGCCCCAAATATTTTAATTCTAATTTTGGTGTTCATGATGTATCAGGAGACTTCTAGTAATGGAATTTATAGAGGGGACTCCTATTATGCGTCTAGGAGATGAGATGTCTAAAAAGGGGATTAGTCCAAACAGTAAAATGGCAATGGTGGTTAAGAGGTAAGACTTTCTAATTTTCTTGCATTCGTAATTTGAACAAAACTGATACATGTACCATCAAGGAAGAATATTGATACTTTTTTCCCCAAGTAAACCTTTAGGTTAAAGGACCTTAGTTGGACAAAAAAGAAAGCTAATAGGATCGCCTAGAGGTCACTCTTATTTACTCAAGAAGTGCCTCGATCAAAAAAAGGCCTAAAAGCATGATGCCAAAGTGATAGGACATATCATAGTAGTGTTCCTTTTTTATATGTCATTGATACGGTATGGCATAAGTGTAAATGGAATTCACTTCAAAATGGCATGACAGAAGTTGTGGGTCACAATTATTGGTGATTAATCTTGAGATTTTCATAATGGCTTTATGGATATCAAAGTAGAAAATAATTCACCTAGTAAAAATATTATCAAAATGAGATGTTTGTAGAATGCATTGTTCAACCATAGGCACAAGAAGCCCAATTAAAAATTCTCACAAAAATCACTATGCTTTGATTTGTTGGGAAACTGAAATCCATGCTTCTTGAGTACTTCATATCTCAATATCCTTCCCCACATTCTTAATAAACAATAAAGAATTAATCTTGCTAGCCTTGACATTGGAAGCCACTACAAGTAGAAAATCCTTCCAAGAGTCTACCTCAAAGGGTGTGAGTTTTGGATCACTACCACATGAGCAATAGGGAATTCTATATAAACCTTGTCCATAGAAATTGGGTGCTGCTCCTCTCGACCCACTAGTCATTAGGGGACTTGATCCACCTTTAGGAACCTAAGGCTTGACCATACTGAGTTGCAGAGGAAATATTTATTCTTTAATTGCAAAGGACCTTGGGACTCAACAAAATGGGTTCTTGGGAAAAGGACAAGTCCATTTGATGGAGGTGTATGTTGTTGACAAGGGAGAGTTTGAGTTAGGCATGTAGACATAGAATGTGGTATCACCAACACACATGTTAATAGAAAGTATTTTGTCACCAAAGGAAGATGAGTGGGGCTATGTAATGGCCAACCCCATTCTGAGTTTTTTGGAAAGATGTTTTGATAACTCAGTTTGAAGCATGAATCATTTTGACGAACAGTTTGCATGCTGATTGGACCATGGTTTCAACGGTCTAGAGTTTACACCACTTGAACATGTTCTCAACAATATCAATTTTGTTCAACACATTATTTCAGTTGCTAAATCCACATGATAAAAATGCATTTAACACTAAACCTTGGTACTGAATTTTCTGAGCATTTCAAGTGCAGAAATGTATATAGGTTCAGAACTGATTATTACATTGCATAAAATTAAATGCCATGATTGCTACAGTTCAGTAATAACAGCAGTATAATACTCCATAATGTTTCAATCACAGTTACAAATATAAATACCAATCACTCTGCTTCAGACCATCATATGGCAGCTCATAGACAGATTATGCACAGCAGTAATGAACAGCAACAAATATGCAAAGATGGCGCTGGAAAATAACAGTTGACTCACTCCAAGATCAGGCCCAGCTCCTACCCACGCTCAGATCACTGCAGCTGGCCTCCTTGCAATACCATGACTGGCTGGACTGAATAACTACAGAGAATAAATGTCTGAAACTCTGAAAGCAGCTGTCCTCTGAGTCTCATGACCCCCACAAAGAGTGTGATGACTGAATATTGCTTCCAGGAACACCACGAATCAGCCAGTAGAGGCTCACAAGATCACAGCTCCTTGCTACAGCCTCCCACATCCTCCAAAAAGACAACCAACTCTTTGACTGGAACCCCTGTACCAATAGGAAACCAAGGCATCCAGATTTGCAGCTCCATGATATGCCAAAAGAATGGGTGTTTGGTAAAAACGACCCTCAAATAGACTCACACCCTCCAAAGTACATAATTATCTTGAAAGGGCTCACGCCAATAATATGAATATATTCAGAAAAACTTGAATGGAATCACCCAGCTGAGAAATATGCATTAATATCCTCCTTGCAAACCTACACTCAGTAAGTACTTAAGCGACCAGCAGTCAAATCCTTGGATATGGCGCAATAAGGTTCTTCAATCTTCATGACCAGGTTCATAAACACTCAGCAATCAACAACAATGCAAAACCACATCTTATTCGACCAGGAATAGAGAATCTTCAAACCAAAATGTGCAATCATAACAATCTTTCAAAACTGAGCCAAATGACAATCACTAAGCACCAAGCATGGACTTTGAATGAATCTATCCGCTATCACCCAAAGAGGATCTTTCACCACCGTGGATGATATTCTCCAAGAGGGGTTTCGTCCTCCAGAAGTTCAAGATGAACTAGGTTCGATCTCCTCAAACACAAGGGTCTCGAAAAGAGAAATAGAATAATCCAACATAACCAAATGAGCTCTCATAACCTCCTTTATACTTTTCCCGCCAAATTCTTTGGAGGCTTCTAATTTAAAATTCACTTTTTAATTAAAACACCTTTTTAACTCCAAAAATGACCTTTTTCATTAAAATAATCATAATTTGACACACAAGGTCCTTGCTTAATGCATCCATGATTTAAAGCATCTCATCCTGGTTCCGACGAGCTATAATACTAAGGCCCTTTTTAAATATTTTAATTAATATTTGGCAACCTTAATCGGAAACTAACTGCATTGGAGTGAGCCCGATGAAGAATAATGATGAAAGGAGCCAACTGGGTGACTTACTATAAATAGACGCTCTCTCCAAGAATCTTGGAGCCCAAATCGGAATTCGGAAATAACATCTGAGAGCACCGTAGAACTCCTCTACACATTTTGAACTCACCGGTAACCTCAGATTATCCCTTTGATCATGCGGACACAAATCCAGAAAGACACCCCCAATTGCAGAGCAAGAGAACCCTAAAATGGGGACATTATAGGCTAGTTACTATTACATCCTTTTCAAGAGCATTGAGGTATCACTCCTTCCAAGTGAATTGGAGGATTGGAGGACAACACAATGGCATCCTTTTAGGGAGCGGCCCATAATTTCATTGGTCAAAGGGTGGTAGTTCATTTTACATGGAAAGCTAAAGAGTTTGTAGGATTTGAAGGGATAGTAATAGATGATTATTCATTGGCTTGCAAGTAGGGTATTTGCTAGTTAAAGCTAGTATTAGATGGACATATTGTGTCACTTATAATTTTAATGTCATTCTGTTGGGTGGAACTCACATGGTTTTAGGCATCCAATGGTTGCATTCACTTGGTGAGTTCACACAAAACAAGCAAACAATGACACTTAGCTTTGTGAAGTAGGGGCAAAAGAAAACTTGTTGATTTTCACCAAAAGCTCCTTTCTTGGTTATATATATTAAGGATGTTGCAAGCTATAAAAATTGGTTAACAAATTTTCTATAGTAATTACAAAGGTCAATGAATCCTCTCAATTGTGTCAATGTGGTGGGAGGAGACCAATCCAAGATGACCTGGATTCTTTTTTTGATCTATTTGAGCTCCTTGAACACAAATGACATTGCCCAAATATAAAAAATTTGTCATCCCAAACTCACATTTAGATTCTTTTACAAAAAGAGATTCTTGCTCTAATATACCCAAAACTATATCCAAATACTTCAAATGATCCTCCCAAGTCTTGCTATAAATCAAGATGTTATCAAAGAAGACCAAAACAAATTTTCTTGATTGCTTACTAAATACTTAATTTATACATGATTGGAAAGTAGCTAGAGCATTTGTCAAATCAAAAGACATGACCAAGAACTCAAAGTGCCCAAAGTGACATTTGAATGTTGTTTTGTGCACATCCTCATACCTAATATTTGATGGTAACTTGACTTTGAATCAAATTTTGAGAAATACACAACTACATGCAACTCATTAATTAACACATCAACCCTTGGAATGGGATAACTATTTTTGATAGCCTTTTTGTTCAAAGCCTTATAGTCAATTCTCATTTGCATTGCTCCATCCTTTTTCTTAACAAGAACCATCGATGAAGCAAACGGGCTAGAACTAGGCCTAATGTGGCCCATCTCCAAAAGTTCATTTATAGCATTTTCGATCACCTCCTTGGATCTCCTTAGGTGGTGATAAGATGTAGTCATAACAAGCTTAGAACTCAGTTCCAACTCTATGATATGACAAAATCCTCTATTAGGTGGCAGTATTGGAAGTAAACCATTAAATATGACTGTTTATTATCCAAAATAGATTGAATATCAACATGACAAGGTTTCTTATTTGTGGGTGAAGCTATGGTTGTCACTAAACAATGGGCTGCCCAAGCAACTTGTCCTCTCCTAAAAGATATTTCCATCCTTTTAATTGAAACAACTTTTGGGGCTTCATCTGCAATACCCTAAAGAACTATTTCCTTTCCTTTTGACTAGAATTTTATTTCCATGGTTTGGTAGTTCTAAGTGAATTTCCCTAGGAAATGTAACCATTGTACTCGTAAGACCATGTCAGTTTCACTTAGGCCAACTACATTGAAATTATTGTGTACCTTGTGTCTACCTAGAGTGATGTTGAGTTGTATCCTCTTAGTGAAAAGGATATTGAAGCCATTTGCTACTATGACATCAAAGTTCAAACCCTTCAAAATCCTGTGTTTCCTCTTTTCACTACCAATCCCTCATTTATAAAGTTATGTACTGTAATTTTATGTACTTGCAAAACTCCACAAACTCTAAAAGGATGATATCTAGGAGCACCAAAAAGCGTGGCAAGGGTCTCTTGAAGACTCTTTTGCTTTCTCTCTTAGGTTCTCATTCATTCGCTTCTATCTCTAGTTTAAGCTCCTATGTCTCAAATCCTTCATCTGAAATTATCTATGTAATGTACCTATAATTTTTCCAAGACATCTATCCTGGCACCCATGGCCCCTTACAAGAGAAACAAAATTTCTTTCTTCTGAGCTCATTCTTAGTTTCTTCATCTTTTCTTATTCTTTGTAGTATTTCTTTCTGATGAGATGTATTCTTATGAAATAGTTTTTTCTACTGTCCCACTACTAGTGTCTTAGTGTAAATTTATTCTTAGGTACTGATAAGCTTTCTTTGTGGCTTCTTGCAAAGATGGTGGATCAAAAGTTTTCACCCAACTTTTAAGAGGTTCGGTTAAAACCTACATGAAAAGAACAATAAGTCTCATTTTCGAGACATCACGAACCATCACCGATGATCTTTGAAATTTTGCCATATAGCTGTCCACTGTGTTGTATTGTTTCAACTGAGCCAACTCGTTGAAATAATTCTCAGGGTCTTTTCTGTCAAATCTATCAATAAGGTTATGGTTGAAATCATCATAAGAACTAATCAATTTGTGCCTTCCAATCCACGCTACTACCACTTGTGTGCTATGCCTTCCAAATGAAGGGTAGCAAATTTTATAGCTTATTCCTCATACATAGGGTTAAGTGAAAAGTATGTATCTAACTTTTGAACCTAAAAATGAGCTCTACAATTGTTTGATCCATGATAAGAGGGAATGTTCAACTTACCCAATCTGAGCTGCAGGTTTCTATGAGGCTAATTTACATTTTGCCTTCTTTCATTCTTTTGTCTATTTTTCATCTCCAGATTATAGAAATTAGTGAGAGACATTTTTGCATGAAATGTTGGTCCAAGAGCTATGTATTCATCAAAGTAAGCTGCAAAGTTGTCTCCCTCTTAGTTTTGTTGTTTCTCTTCTTCAGGTTCTACTTCCCTATGTAAGAACTTAGGTTAGAAAGGCCTAGATGTAGAACCCATAGCAATTTTGTTATTTGTAGTAGCAGTAGCAGTTCCTTCACATGAAAAAATTTGGGCAGGCCTTGGAACATTTAACTTCTATATTTCTTGCAACAGCTATGCCATAAGATTTGTTTACTATTGGCCCTGACTCATACTAATAATGACATTACATTGGATGTTTGCCTTTTCTTCATTTGTCGGAGCCTTCTTTTTTCCTTTATATCTATTTTTTCAATTTCTTCACCTTGATCCTACAATTTTCTTCACTCTCTTTATAAAATGTTACTTCTGTACCACAGGGCTGCATTAAAATTGTTAGCTCTAACCCTACAGGTTGACAAGATCAAGCTCTGATACTACTCTAATGTCTCGCTCTGGTATTATTTGCAAAATTTATAATTTTTCTTTTGTATTTTTTGATAAAATGCAATATTTGAATACCTATGGAATATTTACAACATCAAGTAAACCCACCTTACAAAATTGAACATTACACCACATGCTATTTATATATTGAAGCCAACAGAAAACTGACAATATTGATACAAAGAACAATTGGAAGCTCTCTCAATAATTATTTTTCAGAAAATCCAAATAAAATCCTGTTGCACAAAATTAGCAGTAAAACCACAAACTTTGAAATATAACAGTAGAAATATCATTCATAATAGTAGGCTGCAATATCACTTACAAGTCCAACGATTGATGCCTTCACACAAAGCATAGTTGTACAACCACTCATATAAGAGAGCATGGCAATAATTTGAATTAAAATCTCAAAACTTTGAATATGTTCTGGCCCCACCAAACTAGGTACAGCAGCTAGAGAACATGTTACCACAATAAAATATAAGCGACACTCTTCAATAGATGTACAACTGGTCCCAAAGCAAATGATATAACTCATAAATGTGTATGATAGTAATGAACAAAATTATCACCATAAAATATGTCACAACCCAATGAAATGGTACGGCAACCAAATGTTATCAAAGTATATCACCACAAATATGTATGGCAGCCAATCCACAAAAAATGACAATAAAAAGGTGGTGCATCTGTCTCTAGTAGTAGCACGACACACCCAACTTGGTATGATAGGGTCGTAATGAAAATATAAACTAATTTGCTATGAAGCAACAAATAAGTTGGAATAATATGAAATTACCTTGAAACCTCACAAGTCTGATATTAAATATGAAATCCTCAATCACATTGGAATCATCAATCACCAAATTGAAACTGGAATCAACTGCAATCTTTCGGCACAACTACGATTCCTAGATGGAATCACCTCAAGTGGATAATGTTATTTTTAGGATCAGAAATTAAATAAGCAGATATAGAACAATTTAAACAATTTGACACAGCATATATACCCTGGGAAAACCCTCCAACTTGAGGGAGAAAAACCCAGCAACAATATATCACTTATATATTGAATAATAATCAGCAATTCTTTTTACAATGAGGCCGATCACAAGGCCATTTATCAGCACCACACTTGATGCAAACTCCAGATAATAATATCGCACTTCCTTGATGATAATTTTGGCCTTCTTGAAGAATTACTTCAATCTCTATGAAGAATAATGATGCACTCCAATATCGAACTATGCTGTAGGTGAATTCGCACTTTATTTGTATGATTGTAACATGATTGTGAATGAGAGACTAGCGCCTCCTTATATACAATTCGATAGTGAATCTTCAAACCAACGCGTCTCTTCTAGATGCAATGTCGGCCTTCAATGAAAAGTTGTGACTCATGAAAGGTGGCGGATATAAAGGTGAAGTCGGCCACAATAAAATATTATTTATTATTCAAGTGAAGCACCTTTTCACAAGTCATCATCAAAAAGAGATATATAAATTACATTGCAATTAAATTATTTACAATAAATGAATAGCCAACGGCTATATGAGTTAATTGTTTGATCGTTGCTAGAAGTATGAAGCCCGCGGCTATGCATCAACACTCCCTCTTAGCTAGGGAAGAATACTTCCAGATATCCAAGGTCATGGAGTATCTCAACATGACACCCACAATATGTGGAAAGCGGAGTCACTCAAGTATGATATCGTCCATCATGGCTACTCCCATGTATGGAAAAGAACATGTGCACAAGTGCCCATCACGGAGTCACTCAACGTGATGTCGTCATCTCAATATGGCGTCCACCATGGCTACTCCCAGAGGGTGGATAAACACAAGTACAAGAAAATCATCACGGAGTCCCCAATGTGATGTTGTCATGGAGTCACTCAACATGACATCCACCATAGCTACTCCCAAAGGGTGGAAACAAGGGCTTTCTCGCCAGTTGATCGCTTTCCTTGACCGATGGCCTATTCCTGAGACTCAGAGCTGCTGGGATGGTGAAATTAGGGTTTCCTAGTTTTGAGGAGGTTGTTGCTTGAGGGATTTGATTTTTTTCGGTTTTCGAGAGTCGCAGTGTTCACATTCGAGAACTTAATTTACCTATTTTAGTAAATTTATTTTGGCAAAGGGCGGTTCACTGGTCATCTTCTTCATTGTTTCAGCTTGACACTTCACTCTTGGCCTTGGGCGCATTTTTCTTGGAGAGATAAGTATTTTCATTATAATATTATTATTTTAATATTATACCCCCTTGCCTAGCAGTACAACTTTAAGTTGTTTTTAAAAAGGGGACTTTTGAGGGTCAAGGCATCATAAGGAGATAAATTATATTTTTAATGTCAAATATTGAGACTAAGAAAAGGGACGCCTTTTTGAGAGATTGATTTTATTTTAAAAAAAAGTGAAATATTTTATTGATGAAAAAGGACGCCATCTTTTGGAGGGAAAAGGTGAATTTGAAATTAGGGTTTGGGCGCCCTCTGGAAGCTTCTAGATGTTTCTCTCTCATCTATTTAATCAGGCCTCAGCTCTTCATTTGGGATCTTTTGTCTACTACACCGTTATGCTGCTGAATTGTCTTCAGGCACTCGCTTCGAGGAAAGCACACCTCCTAGCATTGGCTCATCTTCTTGCTTGAAAGATAGCAACTAGTTGAGAGGTTAGCTTGTAATTGAGTTATTTCATATTTTAGTTGAGTGGTTTGCATTTTGGAGTTCTAGTTTGTGTTTTGTCATATTTCTGATGTTGCTGAATACCATTGAAGAATGTAAGATTTGCTCACAATTCAGAAAATAAAAATGCTATCGTTCTGGGTATTGAACCTATCTGTTTGTCAATATAGGGCGACTCTTCCAGCTGATTTTCAGATTTTAATTGTGTGTCTTTATTTTTATTGAGCAAAATCGCCCTTGCAGCTGGGCCGTACCATTTAGGGGGTGTCTTGGGATGTGTGCAAATTAATGAGAGTTGTTTAGTGGGGTTTTGAGCTTTCAAATTGGGCGCCTTCATCATTTAAGCAATCTGCACTTCGTTTTGTGTCAATAGGATGAGATTTGAGCAAGTTATGAACATTTAAGTGGATATTATGCTGCAGATTTCACCATCTTTGTTGCAGGTCTGATAAAACAGCATTAAGGAAATTGTCCCTTGGGTATGAAATTGAGCATTGAACATTGTATCCGGTCTTTGGAAGACATTCTACATAGTTGCAGCAATGAAGACATGAAAAACTCATGAAGTAAATGATCTTTCTCATAATTTGTAAGCTGTTAGTAGTACTATCAGCCTTCCTTCTTTACCTTGCATTAATCAATTGTACATTCCCACTGAATAAGTGGAAGAGGCTGGCTTGCCGCCTATTTACTTGTTTGCATTGTAATTTCCTAAGTCTCCGCCATATGGTCGCCTCTTATCCATCACGGACTGAGTAGCACATACTTGGTGTTGAGCTAATTTTCAGTATTGCATTAGATAGGGATCCTCTGACCGTATGCTCGTCGTTCGCCGGCGCATCACTTGGTTAGAGTTCTTGTTCAACATTTTCTTTTGAGATCCTCTGACCAATGCTCACACCTTGCCCACATCGGGATCCTGGTGTACATTCTGGTTAGAGTTGTTTCCGCATCGTTTGGGTTTGTGCTAACCTTAACGGGTGCGTGTTGCATTGTAATCAATTGTGAAAATCAAAAAAAAATTGGTCCGGTTCATTACAGTGGTATTCGAGCCATGATTCGCCAACTGTGTGTGATTCAATGGTCAGATAGTGGCAGTGATTGCGGATACTTCAGAGGAGTCAGTCCGCCAGAAGCAGATACTCTTTCAGAAGCTTTGAGAGAAACCGGAAGAGCAGTGGATACGGGTAAAACAGTTGAGAACATGTCAGACAATCTTAGGACAGGCCATGGAAGAGAAGGAAGCAAGGATGGAAAAGAAGTTTGATGGAATGATTGAGTTGATGTCCCGATTACTTGCTCGAATGGACCAGCAAACTCCTCAAAACCTACTCCTAATCAAAACCATGCTACAGGAGAAAGCAGTGGAGTCAATGGGAACAATGGGAACCATGGGAACAATGGTAATGGAGGCAGCAGAACTATTGGACAGCATGATGCCATCTCTAGCGGATCAGCCTCTAGACCACTCTTCCCTACATTCACTCCAAGGGAAGAACAGCAAGTTGAAGCTACCGTTCCTTTGGTAGACGATGCTAGGCAAGCCTACATGGAGTACTCCACCCTACCACCTGATCTTAGGGACCAATGGTCCTTTGATCAATTCTTGAATCAGAGAAACAGAAGACACGGAGGAAGAGTTGATAACCGAGCTTATATGGCTCCTAGAACTGATTTTCATCAAGCCTTAGGGAAGGTAACATTGGCTCACTTCGATGGAAGTGATAAGTGTTCGGCAAGATCGTGGGTTCAGAAGTTAGATAACTACCTTTCACTTCGTCCCATGCCAGAAGAAGATGCCATCAAGTTTGCAACACTTCATTTAGAGGGAGCTGCCCATGAATGGTGGTACCATGGTTTGGTCACACTTGGCCATAACCTTATCCGAACCTATGGAGAATTCACCAACAAGCTGATTGAAAGGTTCGATACTAAAGATCCTGAAGTAAGATTTCGTGAGCTTGCACAACTGAAGCAGCATGGCTCCTTGGATTCTTACATTGCTGATTTCCAGAGGCTTTCTGTGATGGTGCCCAACATCACCGAAAGAAGATTGGTTGTGTTGTTTTCTGAAGGTTTGGTTGAACCCTTGAAAGGGTGGGTTAAAGCTTTCGATCCACCAAGTCTTGATGAGGCAATCAAGAAGGCTCATAGTATGGAGTTATCAGCCCCTAGGCCTAAATTTCCGCCTAAGCCTTTTGGCCATAAGAGGGATAAGGATAAGAGACATTCTTCTAATCAGCACAAGAAGTTCCCACCTAAGTTGACTGAAGAGCAACGTGAACAGCTCAGAAAGGAGGGCAAGTGTTACACATGTTTAGAGCCTTGGACTAAAGGCCATAGATGTCCTGGAAGAGGGCGTTATAATCAAATGGGGACCTATTCTGATTATGAATCAGCATCTGATATGTCTGATCAGCAGTCTTATTTTGGGGACAGCGAGGATGAAAGAGCCACAGAAGAGTCCGATCATGAGCAAGGAGTTGGGGGCCCTATTGCCCAACTCTCTAGTTTCCAAAAGAACGAATCTTTCAAGGTTCGTGGTGGAGTTGGAGGTCATCGTATTGTTGCATTAATTGATACTGGTGCAACGCATAACTTCATTGATGAAGGTGTGGTTGCCAAGAGAGGTCTCAAAACTGAAGAATTTGAAGGCTTCAAAGTCATGGTGGCTGATGGGTTTCACATTTCCTGCACACGAAGAGTTCCTAACATGTCCTTGCAGTTGGGAAACTATGAAGTCAAAGATGACTTCTATGTGGTTACTATTGGTGACACAGATGCAGTTTTGGGCATACAATGGTTACGTTCACTTGGTGAAATCTCTCTCAACCTACAAACAATGGAGCTCAAGTTCCAATCTGATGGCAAGAGGGTTGTATTGAGAGGAATGTCTAATGGTGGGCCTCGTATAGTTTCTTTCAAAAGGATGGAAAGGCTGATTAGACATGATCAAGTGGAATGGGCTGCAGAATGCATGGTTCTTCCTACTAGTCCAGTTGAGACAAAGAGAGAATACCCTCCAGATATTCAGTCTATACTCACCAAAAGGAGTAAGGTGTTTGTTGATCTACCACCTGGGCCACCACCAGAAAGAGGTGCTGAGCATGTTATTGAACTTAAGAAGGGGCCAAACCAGTCATCACAACACCGTATAGATATCCTAAGAAGCAGAAGGATGAAATTGAGAAGAACATAAGAGAACTTCTGGAGATGGGCTTCATTCGCCCTAGCAAGAGTCCTTTTGCTTCAGCTGTAGTTCTTGTGAAGAAGAAGGACGGCACCATCCGCATGTGTGTGGATTATCGTGCCTTGAATCAAAGCACAATAAAAAATCGGTATCCTATTCCTCGGATCGATGAGCTCATTGATGAGCTACATGGTGCTAAATTCTTCTCCAAAATTGATTTGAGATCGGGTTACTATCAAATCCGGATGAGGGGTTCAGATGTTGAGAAGACGGCATTCAGATGCCACTATGGTCATTTTGAGTTCCTAGTCATGCCCTTTGGCTTGACTAATGCTCCAGCCACTTTCCAGTCTTGCATGAACAGAGTTTTCCAGAAGCAGTTGAGGAAATTTGTGTTAATCTTCTTTGATGATATTCTCATCTTCAGCAAGACGTGGGAAGAACACCTCAAGCACTTGGAGGAAGTGCTTAGCATTCTTGAATCAGAAAGTTTGTTTGCAAAAGAGTCCAAATGTGAATTTGGAATGAAGGAGCTGCTCTACCTTGGTCATATAATCAGCGCTGAAGGGGTGAAGGTTGATCCAGAAAAGATCAAGGCTATAGTAGATTGGCCACCTCCAGAAAATTTGACTCATTTGAAGGGATTCTTGGGTCTTTGTGGCTTCTACAGAAGGTTCGTAAAGGGTTATTCTCAAAGTGCTGCTCCTCTTACTGACCTCACTAAAAAGGGGGCTTTCATGTGGTCAGAAAAGGCTCAAAATGTGTTTGATAAGTTCAAGAAAATCATGAGTTCTTGTCCCGTATTGGCCATACCAGATTTCTCCAAACCTTTCGAGTTACAGTGTGATGCATCAGGGGAAGGTATTGGGGCTGTTTTGATGCAAGATAAGCATCCAATTGTATTTGAAAGCAGAAAATTAAGAGGGGTTGAAAGGACCTATTCTATCTATGACAAAGAAATGCTTGCAATCATGCATGCATTAGCCAAGTTCAGACAATATCTGGTGGGGAGTAAATTCGTGGTCAAGACTGATCACAACAGTCTCAAGCACTTCATGCATCAGAAGGACTTGAATGAGAGACAGCAGAAGTGGGTGAGTAAGCTACAAGCTTACGATTTTGACATTGAGTATGTCAAAGGAAAGAACAACGTTGTGGCTGATGCTTTGTCCAGAAGGCCTCACTTGAGCTCATTGTGTGAGCTTAATGCTGATTGGAAGGAGTTGTTGCTTGCTGATTATGCCAAAAATCAGTTTGCAACCAGCGTTATTGAAGGTACTTTTGTAACATCCAACTAATCTACGGTTACGAAGGTTTAACTGGTAACTACCTTCAGCTGAATTGTAACTAATTGTTTTCAAGAGATCTAGAGTTTTCCAACGTTTCTAACTGATTTTTCAGAAACAGTTTTATAATATCATGAAATAAATAACTACCATTCTAGGGTTTACATACAACGGCTATCTAAAATTTCTACATCTAACTTGCAGAATTCAACTAAGCAGTATAATTTAACAATAACTAACAAGTAACGATAATTTCAGCTAAAAGGACATTGCTCAAAATTCAAGATGAATATTATTTCAACAAATAGTAAACATTCAGATCTTTGTACCTGGAAATAGAGCGAGAAGAAAGATTTTGCATTTAACACCATCTTCATTGGCAATACTGTTCAGAAAGGAAAAGAAATCATCATCAGGGGCTTTACCGCCCAACCAAGACCTGCTGGTCTCCCGAGTTTCTTCAACTGAAGAACCCGCCCTTCACGAGGTCAATTAACAAGGATCAATTGTTATCAGTTCTCTGAGCCTGATGTCCACGAACCTATACCACTGATCGATCCTTCCTCTATAGGTACCTCCTATCAGAAGAATCATCCTGATCAGGGTATATCTGGCCATGGAAGCTGACATTGCCAAACGGGCATCTACCTTGGCCAAGGATTTTTAATTAATTATTTATGGCATCACTGTGCCGTCAGCACGCATCCTTGCTCGTTAGTTTACACTAGATATGTTTTAGGTTTCAACATTCGAGAACATCAAATATTCACGTTCAAGTTCTTACTGGTTGCTATTAATTTCATTGGTTCAAATAAGAATTTATCGATTAATCTTCAGGAAGAGATAATATTCAGATCTGTTAGACATATCCTACTAGCCTTCATAACAGTTCAGTTTTTAGGGTCTTGTGCTTGTATGAAGACAATCACCGAGAATAGACTCTAACCAATAATAAGTATTTGCAATGCAGTAATGGAATCTACTGGTTAACCAAAAGGATGAACCATTCCCTGCTTGATTGGTGGATGAAAAAGGTGTGACAGTTTTCCAGCTGCTTTGTATTTATTTTGTTTTTATTTTATTTACATACAGGACGTCTTCAGAGTGGCTTTCCTCATTAAGCAACTAAACTCCTACGACTGGCATTGTTTGATGTTCTGCTCTGGTGTACTGTTTAGTCCATCAAGGGTTAAAGATTTAGAAAAGAGGAGACAGAGGTCGCTTCAAGGTTTGACTAAGGTATACCAGCATACCAGAAAAAGGGAACTCCTTAGGTCGGCTTTGCTTGATGAGGATAGCAAGATCACGAAATTGAACAGAGGAAGAACGATCTCAGATTAACTTCTGACTGTATGACGCCCAAATGGGAAGGTTAAACGACATTCAGATTTAGACAATAGCAATGGTTCAGTCTAACAAAAACCTACCTTAATTCTCAGAGCAAGAATAGTATAGAGAATAGCCGATATAAACCAAAATACGATTATTACCATTCATTCATTAGGGCGACAAGAATTATTCTCATAATGAACTCTACGCAGGGAAGATAGAAGGAAGATAATCACATTTACGTGCCTGATAGTATTACGGTTGTTGCCACTGACCACGAATTCCGCTCTGCTTGCCTTCCGAGAAGAGTTTCGTGAGCCACCGACGATTATTTCCGCGGAATAGAGGAAGAGAAAGGCGTATGAGGTTCACTTTCGCTTCAGACAGATCTTTCCCGACCGATTCCAAGAGAAGATTAAACAAATCACAGAGGAATAACCGAACCCTAAACTTGGCGGAAGATTGGTATCCTTCCAAAAGACGCAGACCAAAAAAAAGAATAACGAATGATCAGATGGAATGCATTTTTCCAGACGGGGTCGACGTTTAAATGAATGCCCTTTCGCATTCTCCATCGAGCCTCTTGAATGCAAGGCGTTACCATGCAAACCGACGCCCTGGTGATGCTTCAGATTTTCATTCATCGGCCCTCTTTACCCCGCACAAAGACCACTACCAAATGCGTTTTCTTTTAGCCGCTTCACTATATTTCGCTTTTATTAGATTCGAAGATTTAATATTTGAAGTCTTGAAAGTTGCCTTATTGACATTTAAAATTCCTTATGAAATGAAGATATCTAAATGTTTTCTTTTTAAGGTTCATTATTTATTATTTATTTTACCAAGGCCAAGATTATCTTGTGTCGTCATTTGCATCTCAGAGTTTGATAACAATCGGATCCTTGTCAACCGTGCCCTCTCCCTGATGACGGTCCCTTTTCTTTTCTTGCGTTGATGGTCCTGCAATCACTTGACACCAGAAGCCAGAGTTAGACTATTCTTAACATATTGTTTCTCATTGATATACGTAACAACATCATCTATAGTTGTATTTACACAATTAAATAATCATCCATCATTTCATTCATTTGCCAAGAGATAAAATAAACTAGAACAATTATTAAATCCTTTAATTCATATTCATAAGAAGGATAATGTTTCAATAACGGAAATAACGACCATGTCATCAATACCATAACTTATTAAGTTCTAGGGGGGTTGTGACATTTTCATGATGAAAGGTACAAGGTAGTTGATGGGTTGATACACTACAAGGGAAGGATCTTCTTGGTGGCTGATTCTAAACTTAAGAAGAAGATTTTGATGACCTTTCATGACATCCCACTTGCTGGTCATCAAGGTTACTTCAAGACATATAGGCAGATTCGAGAGAGGTTCTCTTGGAAGGGGTTGAAAGATGATGTTCAGCGTTACATCAAGGAGTGTAGCACTTGTCAAATGAATAAAAATGAGCACTCTCTTCCAGCTGGTCTACTGCAGCCACTTCCCATTCCAAATCAAAAATGGGAAAGTATCTCGATGGATTTCATCACCGGGTTGCCTAGGGCTCAAGGCAAAGATTGTATTTATGTTGTAGTGGACAGATTGACCAAATTCGCTCATTTTTTTGCCATCACTAGCACATTTACAGCAGCTCAAGTGGCAGATTTGTTCTTCCATGAAGTGTTCAGATTGCATGGGTTGCCTAAAAATATTGTGAGTGATAGGGACAGCAAGTTCCTAAGCACCTTTTGGCAGGAAATTTTTAGGATGAGTGGTACAGTGCTTACTCCAAGCACTAGCTATCACCCACAAATGGATGGTCAAACGGAGATTGTGAACAAATGGTTGGAGGGCTATCTCAGGAATTATGTCTCGGAGCAGCAAAAAGCATGGGTGAAATGGCTCCACTTGGGAGAATATTGCTACAACACCTCTTTCCACATGTCAATAAAGATGTCTCCATTCATGGCACTCTATGGTTACGAGGCCCCAAGCTTTGCTGATTTGGTGTTTGGCGATAGCAAAGCTCCTCAAGCCAAGGATTGGTTGCAGCAGAGCCAAGATGTTTTGAAATCCTTGAAGGACAACCTTCAAATGGCACAAAATCAGCAAAAGATGTACGCTGATCAGCAGCGTGTTGAGCGCTCATTTGAGGTTGGTGACATGGTATATCTTCGGCTTCAGCCTTACAGACAGTCCACACTTAAGAAGAGTGGAGCTGAGAAGCTGAAACCACGCTTCTATGGACCATTCAAAGTTGTTAGGAAGGTTGGAGCGGTGGCTTATGAGTTGGAACTACCTTCGAGTAGTAAGGTCCACAATGTCTTCCATGTGTCTCGCCTCAAAAAGGCACTTGGACACAACGTTGTGGCTTCATCACAGTTACCTCCTTTGGATGAAGAAGGGCAGTTGACTTTGGTTCCAGAACAGATTATTGATTTCAGAGAGCGTTCCTTGAGGAGGAGAACAATCAAAGAGTATTTGGTAAAGTGGAAGAATTTACCATTGGAGGATGCTACTTGGGAGGATGAGGAGATTCTACAGCATCCAGACTTGCGATTGCTTGAGGGCAAGCAATCTTGGGGAGGGCGGACTGTAATGTCCCCTTCTCAGCAGTGATCTTTCAGTTGACCTGTTGGCCTATTCCGAGACCCGAAAGCTATGCGGATGGTGAAATTAGGGTTTCCTAGTTTTGAGGAGGTTGTTGGCCGAGTTTGGGTTTCGATTCGCGGATTCTTTCAGGTTTTCGGAAGCTTCAGCGTGGTGTGTTGTTGGCATTCGAGCAACTTCCGAATTTACTATTTTTAGTAAATTCTATTTTTGGCAATGGACAGTTTGGGTTCAGTTCAGTTGGTCATCTTCTTCAGTTGTTTCAACTGACACTTCAGTTCTTGGCCTTGGGCGCATTTTTCTTGGAGAGATAAGTATTTTCATTATAATATTATTATTTTAATATTATACCCCCTTGCCTAGCAGTACAACTTTAAGTTGTTTTTAAAAAGGGGACTTTTGAGGGTCAAGGCGTCATAAGGAGATAAATTATATTTTTAATGTCAAATATTGAGACTAAGAAAGGGACGCCTTTTTGAGAGATTGATTTTATTTTAAAAAAGTGAAATATTTTATTGATGAAAAAGGACGCCATCTTTTGGAGGGAAAAGGTGAATTTGAAATTAGGGTTTGGGCGCCCTCTGGAAGCTTCTAGATGTTTCTCTCTCGTCTATTTAATCAGGCCTCAGCTCTTCATTTGGGATCTTTTGTCTACTACACCGTTATGCTGCTGAATTGTCTTCAGGCACTCGCTTCGAGGAAAGCACACCTCCTAGCATTGGCTCATCTTCTTGCTTGAAAGATAGCAACTAGTTGAGAGGTTAGCTTGTAATTGAGTTATTTCATATTTTAGTTGAGTGGTTTGCATTTTGGAGTTCTAGTTTGTGTTTTGTCATATTTCTGATGTTGCTGAATACCATTGAAGAATGTAAGATTTGCTCACAATTCAGAAAATAAAAATGCTATCGTTCTGGGTATTGAACCTATCTGTTTGTCAATATAGGGCGACTCTTCCAGCTGATTTTCAGATTTTAATTGTGTGTCTTTATTTTTATTGAGCAAAATCGCCCTTGCAGCTGGGCCGTACCATTTAGGGGGTGTCTTGGGATGTGTGCAAATTAATGAGAGTTGTTTAGTGGGGTTTTGAGCTTTCAAATTGGGCGCCTTCATCATTTAAGCAATCTGCACTTTGTTTTGTGTCAATAGGATGAGATTTGAGCAAGTTATGAACATTTAAGTGGATATTATGCTGCAGATTTCACCATCTTTGTTGCAGGTCTGATAAAACAGCATTAAGGAAATTGTCCCTTGGGTATGAAATTGAGCATTGAACATTGTATCCGGTCTTTGGAAGACATTCTACATAGTTGCAGCAATGAAGACATGAAAAACTCATGAAGTAAATGATCTTTCTCATAATTTGTAAGCTGTTAGTAGTACTATCAGCCTTCCTTCTTTACCTTGCATTAATCAATTGTACATTCCCACTGAATAAGTGGAAGAGGCTGGCTTGCCGCCTATTTACTTGTTTGCATTGTAATTTCCTAAGTCTCCGCCATATGGTCGCCTCTTATCCATCACGGACTGAGTAGCACATACTTGGTGTTGAGCTAATTTTCAGTATTGCATTAGATAGGGATCCTCTGACCGTATGCTCGTCGTTCGCCGGCGCATCACTTGGTTAGAGTTCTTGTTCAACATTTTCTTTTGAGATCCTCTGACCAATGCTCACACCTTGCCCACATCGGGATCCTGGTGTACATTCTGGTTAGAGTTGTTTCCGCATCGTTTGGGTTTGTGCTAACCTTAACGGGTGCGTGTTGCATTGTAATCAATTGTGAAAATCAAAAAAAAATTTGGTCCGGTTCATTACGGCCACAATAAAATATTATTTATTATTCAAGTGAAGCACCTTTTCACAAGTCATCATCAAAAAGAGATATATAAATTACATTGCAATTAAATTATTTACAATAAATGAATAGCCAACGGCTATATGAGTTAATTGTTTGATCGTTGCTAGAAGTATGAAGCCCACGGCTATGCATCAACACTCCCTCTTAGCTAGGGAAGAATACTTCTAGATATCCAAGGTCATGGAGTATCTCAACATGACACCCACAATATGTGGAAAGTGGAGTCACTCAGTATGATATCGTCCATCATGGCTACTCCCATGTATGGAAAAGAACATGTGCACAAGTGCCCATCACAGAGTCACTCAACGTGATGTCGTCATCTCAATATAGCGTCCACCATGGCTACTCCCAGAGGGTGGATAAACACAAGTACAAGAAAATCATCACGGAGTCTCCCAATGTGATGTTGTCATGGAGTCACTCAACATGACATCCACCATAGCTACTCCCAGAGGGTGGAAACAAGGGCTTTCACCTCAAATTTCTCTCACAAAGAAAGATGCATTAACAAGGGCTTGCACCTCAAATTTCTCTCACAGAGAAAGATGCATTAAAGCAAATCACAGAGGATCACTGATGTTGAGTCTCCCTCTCAGCTAGGGATTCATTCTCCACAACTCCAAGCTTGTCTCGAAAGTGCACAAACTTTACTCTGGAGAGAGGCTTGGTGAGAATATCAGTCGTCTGCTCATCAGTGCAAATGTATCTCAACTGGATAGCTTTCCTCAATACCATATCTTTGATATAGTGGTATTTGATCTCAACATGTTTTGTTTTGTCATGAAACATTGGATTGACAGAAAGCTTCACATAGCTTTGATTATCACAATGAATAACAGTTGGCTCCAATGATTGTCCAAACAATCCTGCAAGGAGCTTCCGAATCCACACTGCTTCTCGGGTTGCTACACATGCTGCAATATACTCGGCCTTTGCAATGCTTAGTGCCACTGAAGACTGCTTCCTGCTACACCAGGAAATCATCGCAGATCCCAAACTAAAGCAACAACCAGAGGTGCTCTTCCGATCAGCTACACTCCCTGCCCAATCAGAATCAAAATATCCTTGTAGCTTTAGGTCTACACTGGAAGTATATTTCAAACCATATCCAACTATGCCACACAAGTATCTCAGGATATGTTTAGCTGCAACTAGATGAATTTGTCTTGGTTCACACATGAATTGACTAAGTGCACTCACTGCATAGAAAATATCTGGTCTAGTATTGACTAGATACATCAACGATCCAATCAACTACCTGTACATAGTAGGATCCACCAGATCTGAACTAGCCACAGACTCATTCAACTTCTTCAAATTGGTCTCCATCGATGTAGACATGGATTTGCAATCCATCATACCAAATCTCTTCAAGATGTCTATTGTATACTTCCCTTGACTCAGAATGATCTCATTAGGCCTCTACCATACTTCTAACCCTAGGAAGTAATGCATGTATCCAAGATCCTTCATCTCAAATTCAGAAGCTAACTCCTTGCATTTGATAATGAGATATTTTGCTCTAGTAAGAAATAGATCATCAATATAAAGAACCAAGATTAATGCCTCACCATCAACTACCTTGAAGTACAGGTTTGAATCATCATCATTCTTGGAGAAGCCCAAGCTCATCAAGTATTGATCAATCCTCTCATACCAAGCACGAGGAGCCTGCTTAAGGCCATACAAAGCCTTATTCAATTTACAAACATGAGACTCTTTCCCATGAATCTCAAAGCCATCAGGTTGCTCAATGTATACCTCTTCTTCAATTACACCATTAAGAAATGTAGTCTTCACATCCATCTGATGTAACTTCCATCCTTTAGCTGCTGCAATAGCAATGATAGTCCTAATGGATGTATAACGAGCAACCGGAGCAAACTTTTCTTCATAATCTATTCCCTCTTTCTGAGAGAATCTTCTAGCCACAAATCTAGTCTTGTACTTCTCAATGCTTCCATCAGCCGCATGCTTGATCTTGAAAAGCCATTTAGAAGATACAACAGATTTCCCTTCTGGTCTTGGTACAATATCCCAAACATCATTCTTGATGATAGATTGATATTCTTCAGCCATAGCATCTCTCCATACTTCCTGACTTGATGCTTCCTCAACACTGGAAGGCTCAAATTCAATAATATGACTCATTAATGCAACATAGCTTGGAAACTTCTGTGGTCTTTTGCTTTCTTTGAATGTTCCTCTAGGAGCTGCAAACTTTTCTGCCTCCTACATTGTTTGCCTAGCACATAGAGGTCTCTTTCAACCTATGACAATGTCTCTTGGCCCATCAGTTGGTTCCAAAGGCTCAACTGGATCACCATCTTCTTTTGGTTCAGTAGACTCCCTCTGAATCTCAAGAGTATGATCAACTTCCATGTCCTAAAGAGTCTCTTGGTCTTCATTATCTATCTCCATGTATGAACCTTTAGATCTTTTGAATGCAACATCTTCTTCAAAAGTGTCATCCTTGTTGATCTCTATCAGTTTTTGACTTGAAATGTAAATCCTGTAGGCTTTTGAAGATTCACTATAGCCCACAAATATTCCTTTTTTGCCAGATGGTTCTAACTTAGTCCTCTTATCTTTAGGCACATGGATGTAAACAGGACAACCAAAGATTCTCAAATGGCTAATCTCAGGCTTCACACCTGTGAAGGCTTCTTGAGGAGTCATATTCTCCAAAATATGATGAGGGCACCGATTCTTAACATACACTGCAGTTCTAGATGCTTATGCCCAAAGAAAGGTTTGCAAGTCTTGATCATGGATCATGGCTTTAGCTGCTTCAACAATGGATCTATTCTTCCTTTCTGCAACACTATTCTGTTGAGGATTGTAAGGGACACAAAACTCCCTCTTAATCCCAGCCTTGATACAAAAGTTACGAAAGCCTCTAGAGATGTATTCTCCT
Source organism: Sequoia sempervirens (assembly GCA_007258455.2). Lineage (NCBI taxonomy): Eukaryota > Viridiplantae > Streptophyta > Pinopsida > Cupressales > Cupressaceae > Sequoia > Sequoia sempervirens. Next base: position 5,123 of record VDFB02256445.1, on the reverse strand, counting down.
CCGTTGTCAGATCTCAGAACTTTGATCCTCTTCTCGGACAAGTTCTCTACTTGAGCTTTAAATTCTTTGAATTTCTCAAGTACCTCTTTAGATTCTTTAGTCTTTAAGAGATAAATCCAAGTCTTTCTAGAGTAGTCATCAATGAAAATTACATAATACAAGAAACCACTCAAAGAAGCAACAGACATTGGACCACACAAATTAGAATGAACAAGATCTAGAATACATTTAGATCTACTTTCACTACTATGAAAAGGACCTTTAGTATTCTTACCCAATGCGCATCCTCGACAAGTACCTTCATGCTCCTGACTGAGTCTTGGAAGTCCACTGACCATCTTCTACATGGATGGAAGAGCTCTGAAATGGAGGTGAGCAAGTCTTCTATGCCAAAGCTCACTTGAACTAGTAGAATCATGCAACTATGTTTGCATTGGACGAATGGAAAGTCTATAAAGACTCTCTTGCTAAACACCAATCACTCGAGCTGTCTTGATGCTAGAGTTCTTCGACCAAGCAAGAACTTTTCCCTCGGAAAATGCAACTTGATATCCCTTGTCCTCCAAAGCTGAAATTGATACAAGGTTCCTCTTGATACCTAGTACGAACAACACATCGCTCAAATGAAGAGAAATGTCAGAATCTAGATGGAGAGAGGAGGCTCCTACACCCTTTACAGAATAGTATGCATCATCTCCAATTATGACTTGAATGTTGGTATCTCTCTCCACCAAATCTGAAAGATGTTCTCTAAATCCAGTAATGTGATGAGAGGTGCCACTATCAATCAACCATGTGTTGCTATCAGTTGGGACATTGCTTGATAGGGCAGAGATAAATAGAAATCCACTTGAATTGTCTCTTGAATCCTTCTGAGGAGAGACCTCATCCACATCCGTGGTAGTAGCATGTTGTTTTGGTCTAGTTGCACAATCTCTCGCATAATGACCAAACTTGTCACATCTAAAGCACTGTATATGGGAGAGATCCTTCTTCTTAGATTCAGGAGCACCATCCGATCTTCTATCTCTATTCCTCTTGAAATTGTCTTTCTTTCCTTCTCTTCCTTTCCTCTTCGATGTTTGAGCAACAAGAACATGATTGTCTTCATTGTTAGAACTTTGTCCAATACCTCTTGCTGCCAATCTTGATTCCTCTTGAATACAATCTGCCCTAAGATGATCAAACTTTGGTAGCTTCGATCTTCCACTAATACCTTGGATGAAAGGCTCCCAAGATTGAGGAAGACCGTTGAGTGCCAACATGACTAAGTCTTTGTCATCAACCATATTACCGATGGCACAAAGCTGATCTCTCAATTCAATGATCTTCATGAAGAAGGAGATGATTGAATCTCCTTTCGCCATCTTAATTTGATGTAGTTGTTGCCTCAATGCAAGAGCTCGGTTGGTGTTATTAATCTAATCCCTCTAAGGTCTTGAACATCTCCCTCGCTGTCTTCAACTTGGAGATAATAGGCACAAGGTGATCCTTCACAAAATCAATCAATATCTTCTTGGCCCTTGTGCCATTCTTCTTCCATTGTGTCTTCTCATTCTCATCGGAAGGCTCGGGGCCTTCTCTCTCCACGAACTCAATAATCTCATTTTCTTCCAATGCAATCAGAACTCTAAACTTCCAAGAGGTGAAGTTAGAGGCACCTTCAAGTCTATCTTCAACCTTGAGACTGTTCACCATTTTCGAAGATAAGATAGACACACTAAAGATGAGAACAAGAGAGGAAGAGCAGGCTGCTTATTGAAATCTGATCACAATCTTGCTTAAACCCGCTCTAATACCATGTTAGTTTTAGGATCAGAAATTAAATAAGCAGATATAGAACAATATAAACAATTTGACACAGCATATACCCTGGGAAAACCCTCTTGAGGGAGAAAAACCCAGCAACAATATATCACTTATATATTGAATAATAATCAGCAATTCTCTTTACAATGAGGCCGATCACAAGGCCAAATATCAGCACCACACTTGATGCAAACTCCAGATAATAATATCACACTCCCTTGATGATAATTTCGGCCTTCTTGAAGAATTACTTCGATCTCTATGAAGAATAATGATGCACTCCAATATCGAACTCTGTTGTAGGTGAATTCGCACTTTCTTTGTATGATTGTAAGATGATTGTGAATGAGAGACTAGCGCCTCCTTATATACAATTCGATAGGGAGATCTTCAAACCAATGCGTCTCTTCTAGATGCAATGTTGGCCTTCAATGAAGAGTTGTGACTCATGAAAGGTGGCGGATATAAAGGTGAAGTTGGCCACAATAAAATATTATTTATTATTCAAGTGAAGCGCCTCTTCACAAGTCGTCATCAAAAAGAGATATATAAATTACATTGCAATTAAATTATTTACAATAAATGAATAGCCAACGGCTATATGAGTTTATTGTTTGATCGTTGTTGGAAGCTAAGTCACTGTATTCGCCGAATTTTCGGCATGAAATTCGAAATTCGTCAAATTTCTGAAAAAAAACATAAAATTTGTTCAAGTTCGTTGAAGTTCGTACGGCCTAAAAATTATAGTGTCTTAGATTTTCGCCGAAATCTCTCAGTTTTTAAAGGGCACGCAAACGGGAAGTAGTTCAAAGTTTTCGCAGGTGTCCGTGAACCTCTCTGGAAATTGTTGGTGCCCCTTCTGCAAATCGTCAGTGCCATCTATGTCGGGCCCTTTCTGCAAATCGCTGGCGCCATTTGTGTTGGGTTTGAAACACGTTTTCCTGCAAGCTCCGTCTTGGCAATTTTTTGATTTGTTTTGAAACTGGACTAAAAATCTAGGGTTTTCGGCAAACTTAATGTATTATTTTATTTATATTAGGTTTTCTTATTTTATTTATATTAGATATAATATTAGGTTTAATTATTATTTTATTAATATTAGATTTACCATTAAGTTTTATTATTTTATTAATATTAGATTTAATATTTATTTTAAGTTTTATTATTTTATTATTATTAGATTTACTACTTTATTATGTATTTTGTATTCACATAGATTTAAATTAAATCTTTTAATATTGTATTATTTTCTATATATTAGGTTTTTAATATTTTATAAAATGTGAAATATTAAATATTTTATTATTTTTATTTTTATTTGCATTAAATTTATATTAATAAAATAATATTTAATATATGTAATGATTTCCTTAAATTATTTAGACAATTTTATGGATATATTCTTATATTTATAAAAAAAAAATTAAAAAAATTACATAAGGCGAATTTAATCCAAATTTTATACTTTTCGAGTTTTTTCCTTGCCGAATTTCATCTTAATTTCAAAGCTGCCAAACTCGAATTCGAATTCGAATACGGTGACTTAGGCTGGAAGTATGAAGCCCATGGCTATACATCAACAGACAAGAGGGTTTTCATCCTTCAATCCAAAATAGAAATTGAGAGGGATTTTATCATATAGATTCCCTATAGCAAAGGGTTTTCATCCTCAAGTGTGCTGATGAAAAGCAAATGCTCAAGCTTTGTAAGAGGGTTTGACAACAATAACAATGGATAAGCTCTAAATCTCTTTCCTTTTCCTAAATTTTCCTCTTCTTCGTTGCTTTATTTTTTCTCCTCAATTGATAATCTATTGCCATATCTTATTTCGATCCATATCCTTCATTGTTTCCTCCTTGATGTCATGGACCTACTCCTTGCCAATTGCTCCCTGGGCCACATTTGTTGATGTTTATAGCGGCTTCAGTCGCATTCTTCCAGCCATCTCCTTTACTTCATTTGATAAATTAAATTATAGCCAAAGGGGGCTATTTAATTTATAAGCATCAAGAGGCACGATTTTATATGTTAATTAATGAAGAGTTGCACCTTGAATGAGGCTGACCTCATGCTCCATTAGTTGCGATTTTCCTAGGTGCGATCTTCCATGAAAAAAGGCATCATTTATTATTGGTGGCCGACTCTTGGTGAAGGCCGACTTGAGAACATTTGAAGAGGCACGTCCTCTCTCAAACCTTGTATATATATTCGATGATTCACTCATTTGTTCATCATTCATTCAGTTCATTCATATCCAGTTCGAGTTCTTCATATGCGAGTTCAATTCAAGAGCAGAAGTTCGAGTTATTAGATTGCAGATTGCTTCATTGTATTACTAAGTATTCATCAGATTGTTGTGCATCTTCTGGCCTTCATATCGGCCTATTGTAAAGGAGATTATTTATGCTATCATTAATATATAAGAGATATATTAGTGCTGGGTTTTTCTCCCTCAAGAGGAGGGTTTTCCCAGGGTATCTGCTGTGTCTTGTGTTGATTTTTGAATTAATTTCTGTGCATCTTAATCTGATCATAAAACTTAACATTGACAAACACACATTACAAATTTCTTCAATACTGTGGGAGTTATACTGGCTTTGGATGTTAGGAGAGATTCCAGAGGGAGTGCTTTGCTTCCTCCTAGCACTACCATGGTTGCTCCCATGGCCTTTGACACTCCCTGATGAACATTACTAGATCATGTATTGGTCCTTTCACAGTGATTGACAGTGTCACCAATGATTTTTTCCTTCCAGGCCCTGATAGAAATTTTTGATGAAATTCTTTGCATCTTCATTAGCCCTTGCTCTTGGGGGATTTTGTTTTCCCCTCCATAGCTATTTGGATTGGTTTCTTAACCACTTGTGTTGGTGTTGCACTGCTTCCTTTCCTTTTTTTTGCTATCCTAGGATGCTCTCTTCCTAGAACTTTGTACTGTTCACCTGGTACCAATGTATTCTGGAGTCTCATTGAATTTTGGTCACTTGTGGACATTAATATATTTATCTTATCTTCTATACTTCCTAATCTTTCACATCCTTTTAATTTCACTGCCATATGCTTTCCACAGGCCTTCTAATTTGTATACTTTTCTGATTTGGATAGGTCCTCTATGCTATATTTCCTACTAGCTATGCACTCAGGGCATTCTCTTCCTATATGTTCCATCTCATGGCATGTGTGCCACCTGAATGGTAAATTTTCATATTCTAGACGCTGAAATCATCTCCACATTGAGGTCTTGATTCTAATTTCCTTACAGACCTGTTTTGACAGGTCCATCTTACACACAAGTTGGTATTTGTATCCAAGAG
>VDFB02256444.1:0-53872 GCA_007258455.2 Sequoia sempervirens | reverse complement strand
CTTTCTTTGTATGATTGTAAGATGATTGTGAATGAGAGACTAGCGCCTCCTTATATACAATTCGATAGGGAGATCTTCAAACCAATGCGTCTCTTCTAGATGCAATGTTGGCCTTCAATGAAGAGTTGTGACTCATGAAAGGTGGCGGATATAAAGGTGAAGTTGGCCACAATAAAATATTATTTATTATTCAAGTGAAGCGCCTCTTCACAAGTCGTCATCAAAAAGAGATATATAAATTACATTGCAATTAAATTATTTACAATAAATGAATAGCCAACGGCTATATGAGTTTATTGTTTGATCGTTGTTGGAAGCTAAGTCACTGTATTCGCCGAATTTTCGGCATGAAATTCGAAATTCGTCAAATTTCTGAAAAAAAACATAAAATTTGTTCAAGTTCGTTGAAGTTCGTACGGCCTAAAAATTATAGTGTCTTAGATTTTCGCCGAAATCTCTCAGTTTTTAAAGGGCACGCAAACGGGAAGTAGTTCAAAGTTTTCGCAGGTGTCCGTGAACCTCTCTAGAAATTGTTGGTGCCCCTTCTGCAAATCGTCAGTGCCATCTGTGTCGGGCCCTTTCTGCAAATCGCCGGCGCCATTTGTGTTGGGTTTGAAACACGTTTTCCTGCAAGCTCCGTCTTGGCAATTTTTTGATTTGTTTTGAAACTGGACTAAAAATCTAGGGTTTTCGGCAAACTTAATGTATTATTTTATTTATATTAGGTTTTCTTATTTTATTTATATTAGATATAATATTAGGTTTAATTATTATTTTATTAATATTAGATTTACCATTAAGTTTTATTATTTTATTAATATTAGATTTAATATTTATTTTAAGTTTTATTATTTTATTATTATTAGATTTACTACTTTATTATGTATTTTGTATTCACATAGATTTAAATTAAATCTTTTAATATTGTATTATTTTCTATATATTAGGTTTTTAATATTTTATAAAATGTGAAATATTAAATATTTTATTATTTTTATTTTTATTTGCATTAAATTTATATTAATAAAATAATATTTAATATATGTAATGATTTCCTTAAATTATTTAGACAATTTTATGGATATATTCTTATATTTATAAAAAAAAAATTAAAAAAATTACATAAGGCGAATTTAATCCAAATTTTATACTTTTCGAGTTTTTTCCTTGCCGAATTTCATCTTAATTTCAAAGCTGCCAAACTCGAATTCGAATTCGAATACGGTGACTTAGGCTGGAAGTATGAAGCCCATGGCTATACATCAACAGACAAGAGGGTTTTCATCCTTCAATCCAAAATAGAAATTGAGAGGGATTTTATCATATAGATTCCCTATAGCAAAGGGTTTTCATCCTCAAGTGTGCTGATGAAAAGCAAATGCTCAAGCTTTGTAAGAGGGTTTGACAACAATAACAATGGATAAGCTCTAAATCTCTTTCCTTTTCCTAAATTTTCCTCTTCTTCGTTGCTTTATTTTTTCTCCTCAATTGATAATCTATTGCCATATCTTATTTCGATCCATATCCTTCATTGTTTCCTCCTTGATGTCATGGACCTACTCCTTGCCAATTGCTCCCTGGGCCACATTTGTTGATGTTTATAGCGGCTTCAGTCGCATTCTTCCAGCCATCTCCTTTACTTCATTTGATAAATTAAATTATAGCCAAAGGGGGCTATTTAATTTATAAGCATCAAGAGGCACGATTTTATATGTTAATTAATGAAGAGTTGCACCTTGAATGAGGCTGACCTCATGCTCCATTAGTTGCGATTTTCCTAGGTGCGATCTTCCATGAAAAAAGGCATCATTTATTATTGGTGGCCGACTCTTGGTGAAGGCCGACTTGAGAACATTTGAAGAGGCACGTCCTCTCTCAAACCTTGTATATATATTCGATGATTCACTCATTTGTTCATCATTCATTCAGTTCATTCATATCCAGTTCGAGTTCTTCATATGCGAGTTCAATTCAAGAGCAGAAGTTCGAGTTATTAGATTGCAGATTGCTTCATTGTATTACTAAGTATTCATCAGATTGTTGTGCATCTTCTGGCCTTCATATCGGCCTATTGTAAAGGAGATTATTTATGCTATCATTAATATATAAGAGATATATTAGTGCTGGGTTTTTCTCCCTCAAGAGGAGGGTTTTCCCAGGGTATCTGCTGTGTCTTGTGTTGATTTTTGAATTAATTTCTGTGCATCTTAATCTGATCATAAAACTTAACATTGACAAACACACATTACAAATTTCTTCAATACTGTGGGAGTTATACTGGCTTTGGATGTTAGGAGAGATTCCAGAGGGAGTGCTTTGCTTCCTCCTAGCACTACCATGGTTGCTCCCATGGCCTTTGACACTCCCTGATGAACATTACTAGATCATGTATTGGTCCTTTCACAGTGATTGACAGTGTCACCAATGATTTTTTCCTTCCAGGCCCTGATAGAAATTTTTGATGAAATTCTTTGCATCTTCATTAGCCCTTGCTCTTGGGGGATTTTGTTTTCCCCTCCATAGCTATTTGGATTGGTTTCTTAACCACTTGTGTTGGTGTTGCACTGCTTCCTTTCCTTTTTTTTGCTATCCTAGGATGCTCTCTTCCTAGAACTTTGTACTGTTCACCTGGTACCAATGTATTCTGGAGTCTCATTGAATTTTGGTCACTTGTGGACATTAATATATTTATCTTATCTTCTATACTTCCTAATCTTTCACATCCTTTTAATTTCACTGCCATATGCTTTCCACAGGCCTTCTAATTTGTATACTTTTCTGATTTGGATAGGTCCTCTATGCTATATTTCCTACTAGCTATGCACTCAGGGCATTCTCTTCCTATATGTTCCATCTCATGGCATGTGTGCCACCTGAATGGTAAATTTTCATATTCTAGACGCTGAAATCATCTCCACATTGAGGTCTTGATTCTAATTTCCTTACAGACCTGTTTTGACAGGTCCATCTTACACACAAGTTGGTATTTGTATCCAAGAGATCTTCTGAAGTAGCTTTACTGTACTGATTATTTCACCAATCCCTTCTCCTAGTTTTTTGGGCCTTCTTCATTCCATAGTTCTGGTGGTAATTCCTACATTCTTACTCATACCAGGAGCTGAGAAATTAACTAATTTACAGATTAAAATAAGATATACGCGGTCTCATGTAACCTTGAGTTTTTAAGGAACCAAGGTGTACTGTTGAAAATCTCACCATTTAGGTGTATTTGAAATTTATCACAAAGAAGCCTTTGGTTACAAGTATTACTTCTGGGTGTATCCTAACCCTCCATTCATGATATTCATCCTAAAATTGTTTCCATTGAGGACCAAACCACCATGAATATACACATCATAGCGTGACTTTGATAAAAAAAAATTAACTTCAGGTATGATGTCAGAGTCTTCTAAACTTACTTGAAGATTCTTCTGCAATCTGAAGTTCTTAAGTGCCCAATGGGTGAATTTCCTTGGAGAGGTTTGATCTTGCTCATTCCAATCATTTGGCACAAGTTTCCACTTTGACATCAATTCCTTATGCAATTACTTTTAAAACTTCCTGACTGATCTGCCCTAGCTCCTTGGTTGTTGCCATCCAAGTTTGCCAATTCTTGTGATATTCTTCTCTGTTGCCATTCATAGTATTCTTGTGCACGCTTCATGTCTTTGATGTTTGCTCCTCCACTGCTTAATTTTTCTAATCTTGCTAGAGAATTGTGGTATATGATTTTATAGCATATTATTACAAGCTTATGGATTTTAATTTCCAAGTTTTTCTGATTTCACATAAATGTGCATGAAGGCATATAATATTTGTTATTTGGTTGTGTTTCTCTTTAAGGAATGGTTAAATTCTTAAATGTAATTTTGTTTGTAGCATTTTCCCTTCATGTGAGCAACTACAGTCCCCATTTGTAGCTTTGCTTGTCTGTAGTATTCCTTTTTGCTTTGTGCACAAGTTCATATTGTGTTAAACTGAGGTTTACTCCTGACTATAATTTTTTTCCACATTCCATATGTGATCATTTCAATGTTCTTGAATTGGGCTGATATTTCTTAAAAAAATGTAAGATTTGTGATGTGTATCTTATACTCAATATTGTGATCTTCTAGAATTGCAATTGTGTGAGATGCTATCTATGCATATCCTTGAAAAGTTATATATAAACGAGTCTTTACATCAAGTTAAATCTGGGCTATATTCTTAATTCAATCAGATAGTGCTCTGTCAAAGGAAAATAGAGCCTATCAGATAATTTCATTGTAAAAATATGATTTTCATTCTTTCTGACACGGTCTTAGGATAATTACTTTAGAGTCTTAGACAAGTAAGACTACATATAACAATATTAATCAGCTTATTTGTTGAGGTATTTGATCTTATCTTGTATCACTGTTAGAATTTCTTGTTTGGTTTCTCAGAGTCTACATCAACTTGAGATTTGCTCACGTTATTTGGATTATATCCTCTAATTAATATCCATTTATCTCAAGGTGCCTATGATTCCTAACCAAGTATTGTTTCCCTGAGAATGAGTAATGTGGCTCACTCAACATTAGACAAAAAGCAACTAGGTAGATATGTCTTCCTCTGGGGATCTTCGCTCTAAAACCAATTGAAGTTTTATGCATGCAGGAGTATTTTGAAAGACTTAACTACAGCTTATGGGCAAATGATATTGAAGAGTGGATTCTTCCATGCAGATCCGCATCCTGGCAATATTTTGGTAAACAAAGACACTAAGGCAAGTGGTACTACTTCTATATTGAAAACTATTATAAAGAGAACTTTCAAAAAGATGTCCACTTTTTTCCTTAAAAGTGTATTTTGGAAAGTTTCTGTTATAGTTGTAGTTCACACTGAAGGTATCAGTAATACCATATCTGGGAATGGTTTATCTGAATTAGCTGCATACAGAAGCGATATATCCTGGAGTAGCAACATACTTTTTCCTCAAGAAAGTTATGTTATGCAACTAATTTTCTTTCTATGTTTACTTGGCATTTCAAGTAGTGTATTCTGTGCAAATTTGCATTTCTGTTATTCATGCCTCCACAGTCTTTTAGTTTTCATATTATAGAACAGTTACCAACAATTTTTTTGTACCTACGTATTTTGGATTTTACATTTACTTCTTACAGTTTTGGCATTCAGTTTCAGTGTAGAGGAAAAGAAATCTAGAAAGATCTTTTGAGTACAATAATTTTATGATTTAGGCTCTGGGCCATATGTGATTCTTGAAGTTCTGAATGTTCCATTGTTAATGCAGGTTGCATTATTAGATTATGGACAAGTGAAGGAGCTACCACATGATCTTAGGATTCAATTTGCAAGACTAATAGTGGCCCTTGTGTCTGGTGATTCCCTGAGAGTAGGGAAAAGTTTTGAGTACTCCACTTTCCTCTTGATAGCTTCCAACTTCTAATATCAATTATTTATATTTCTGAATGTTTTTATCTAGATCATACAGAAGGAAATAGTTCTAGGAAGTGAAAATTTAAAATGAATCCCATGAGCTGTATTTGATTCATGGACACAGTAGTACTGAGATATTAATAATTTTCTTCGGTGGAAGTTCTACCAAATATTTTCTTTTTGATAGCTTTATGTTAAGGAACCAGTAGATATTAAGTGGATTCGATCTATGTGTACATTTCTTTTAGATCATTTGTATTATAAATTATGTAGGGATCTTGGGATACGATCATCAACCAAAGCTTTGGATAATCCAGTTGCCATCACAAAATTGGCCCAAATGATGTTTGATACTAAGCTTCCACCTGGTGTCAAAGTTGCAAATCCGTTTGCAGAGGATTCCTCACTAAAAGAGGTGTCTGTGCAGGTATGCTTTACAGAATAGTTTCCCAATGCCAAAGAAAGCTCCTCTTAACTCTTTTACAAAATGTATTGAAGAAGAAATTCTGTTGTCCTCAGATGCAAGACTCATATCTGTAAAAAGTAGCCATTTCTTGCTCTTCGTAACTGTTTTGTCTTGCCTCATGTGACTGCCCAATACTTACAAGTTTGGAGATATCCTGGGACTGTTTTCTTGCAGAGTTTTCCTCAGGAGCTGTTTTTTGTGCTGCGCACAGTACAACTTCTACGAGGTATTAGTACAGGTATGGGCATAAATTACTCATGTGCGGAAGCGTGGAAACAAATGGCCGAGGAAGCAGTAGCTTCAGAAGGAGCAGGTAATCATTTGCACTCAAATGAAGCTTCCGTAGATCTTTATCTAATGCAACCCTTTATATGCGATTTTTCATAAATATAAATATTCTAATATCAATGTTAACATTTCTTCAGGTACAGACTTGCAGAGAAAAAATGGCAAAGATATTGGCTCAAGGAAAATGTTTTTTTGGAAGAAAAGATAGCATATGAGAAGATTTATATGATTTTCTATGTTGATTGTAGTTTTGAAGTTTTTGGTGTAATTTTTTTCAACCAAAAAAATGCACTCAATTGCTTTTAGCCCCGAAGAATCACAGTTCATTAAATTTTGTCTACTAGAACCTCCAAGAACTTTTAGTGTTATTGCTTGAATTAGCTATGACATATAATATAAGGTATTAGGTTTCTCTAAAAAAAATGGGGATACAATGAGTTTTTATGTCTCCAGTTTGCTACCTGGAGATGTAGGTACAGCTATGGGTTTCATATTCTTCCTGCCATATAGTATGGTTATATGCCCTCTACTTCCGAGGGAATTCTTCTTGTATCTGGAATATACCTTGACAAGTAAATTCGAGAATATGCCTTATAGCTTCCCTCTATGGCACTCATCTTATCGTGAATTAGAAGGTTACAAGAATTAAGCAGTCTGAAGTTATTACTTATGTTCCACATAGTTTCAGAATGGGGAAGGAGGATGAAGGGATGAGTTCCAGGGATGACGGACTATGAACCAAACTTTGGGGATGGCAATTAGTGGTGTGTGTAGGAAAATAAACTCTCCCTAAGCTTATCTAGGCTAATTCAATAAACATATATATAATGTGTGGATAATTTAGTAATTAATGTGTTAAAGTTAGGAAATTAAACGTATAGTGGAGAGGGATACTTGGCTCGATCAAAGATGAATGACCTTGACGAAGATTTTGGAACTTGATTGTTTTTGGCCTAGAAATGATACCTCTATATTTGTGTAATGCCTCAAAATTTGCACGAGGCTCGTGCTTTGTTTAATGTTGAGTCTATGGGTTTGAGTACTTTCCATGTCCATGGATTTTCCTTTGCTACATTAATTTGATCTTGTTAGTTTTGCGATCCATTGCGAGGGAAGTTCTCTGAGGTCTATGCCTAGAAAAGGATTGGCTTTACGGTCACACCAATGATTGAAAACATCAAGCTTTAGTTGTGCAATACTCTTAGGATGAATACACATATTTTGACTCTCTTTAGTGCACCAATTTGAAATATTCTTCTAATGATTGCTCTATAGAATGAGAGAATATTAGGATATGAGAGGATGTGAAATTAATGCAAACGAAATGCTTTGATAACATGTGTAAGTGTCCAATAGCCATCTTTGGGACCTCTACTAGTGTCTCCAATATCCCCTTAGATAGGGACACACATGGGACATCTATTATTTTTGTGTGGATGTCTTGGAGACTTTCCCCACATGCAAGTGGTGAGGGGGCAAGGTTGTCACTTCCCCACGTCAGACCCATTTGATGGGGTCTTTAATAAATAAAAATCGATTTTAAAACTAAAGAAGTCACCAAGGTTGTGACCCAACAAGAAAGAGAGAGGACATGAGGGATGACATGGAAGCATGACACATTTAAAAAGGCATGGCACCCCAATCATTTTCCTCCAATGTTCACATACATGCATGGCATCCACACCATTTCGTCTAATTTCTATAGGAAAATAGGACAAAAATTCGTTACAAAGTTTGGATGTAGGAAGAAAAGATGGGTCGTGCCATTAATCCAATATGAAATCCTTGTCTTTGGACGGCCCAACTCAATAGGAAACATGGAAAAGAAAACGCATAGGGCATAATTTAAACCCTCACTCCCCCCTTGATTGCATGCACATGTTATTTTGAGAAGAAATGGGAGAGAGGGGCATAGGGAGGAGTAGAAGTGAGGCAAGAGTCAATCACTATGTCTGGTTCTTCCAACCTAGGTCTTAATGAGAGACTTTAGACAAATTATGAACGGCCATAAAAGCATAAAGAGCTTTGCCTCTAAGAGAATAGGGTGTGGGTGAAAAGAGAGATTAAGGCATGAGGAAGAAGAATCACATGGGAGGTAACCTAGAGGGGAAAAGAAAATAGAGAATCATGTGGGAGGAAGAGCGAGCAATAAAAAGAAATGGGAAGGAGATAGGACATGAGGGCATGACTGGGAGGAGCAAGGGTCTATAAAAATGGATTAGTTGAAAAGGATTTAAAAACCTTGAAGTAATTGTAACTAGCAAGTGTAAAGTCAAATTCCATGAACATTGCTCATATCCTCTTTGTGCATGTTAAAATGGGAGCTTTGGAACAAGGTATGGACATCTATCAAAGTATAAAGGATAGAGTGATGTTCAATGACCTAAGGGGGGATTTTTAGAAGAAAGAGAATTGTGGAAAAGGAATACAAGAGGAGCCATATAGTTAGGCCCCCTTCAACGTTGTATGCTTTATGTCAAGCGATATTGTAATGTCACCATTTTTATGACATCCTCTTTTAGTTGGGTTGATTCATGCACACTTACTATTTTTAGTAAGTGTTATTTTTAGCAAGGGGTCTAGTGCGGTGTTTCGATCTTTGGAGAGCCATCTTGAGCGCTTCAGTTTCTCTTCGGCTTAAGCTTCAGGGCACAATTTATTATTTTTAGTACTTTCTAAAAATAGTAAGTCAATTTGGGTCAATGGGTACCAGTCAGGCAGGTCACTACAGCACAAAATTCAATTCATATAAAGTTACTAAGGCTAAATCAATTTAATATTTGATTTATGCTTCGAAAAAATGTATATTATAAAGTAACTTTATATTTTATCATTGAGGGTCCTAAGGGGACATAAAAAGTACCATGGTGCCTAGTACAATCAACTTAAGTTGTTTTTAAAGCCTTTAAGTATTTAATATTGCATTAAGAGGATGGACGCCAATGTTGAGAAAAGAAATAATTTTTAAATACAAATAAAGGCTAAAGTTGAAGTTAAGATTTTAAGTTAAATCTTTTTAATTGAGCAAATACTTTGGGCGCCCAAGTTGAAGTCAAAATATTAAAAATGAAATAAAATCAAAAGCAAGGAAGTTTTGGCGTGCCTTCTAGGGTTGTTGGAGAAATGTTTATAAAAACTTCTTTTGAAGTCATTTTCAGCTTATGGATGTTTGGTATTTGTTTGAGCATGGGCTTTGGAGCTTGGCTATAGGGTTGATTCGACTTGTTGAGACGAAAACCTCTGCAAGATTGCCTTTCCCCGTGTGTGGAAGATCACATCAGGAGAGGATTTGGGGAGCTTCATTGTGCTTTCAAGTTGCAGTTACAGAATTGTGGATTGAAGATTTTTTATCTTTTTTTGAAGAGGATTATGAGTTTATTGGCTTGTGGGAGTTTGCATCAATTTTGGGTAGCGATAAACTCATTTTGGTGTGTAAATCTCCATTTTCTAGACACTTCATTAAAAGGACTTGAACATGAAGAGTTGCTCTTATCTCTGAAATGAATGAGGTATTCAATATGGGTATTAGTTCTTTGGAAAGCTCTTCCCTAAGCGGCACCATCAAGAAATATTTTGGAATTTTTGAAGGAGTCCTGGATTTGATAGACCAGATCGCCCCTCAGCTATAGGCACTTGGTTCTGGGTGTTTTTCTTTCTAATCTAATCGGAGTATTAGTGTGGGAGACTTAGTTTTTGGAGAGTTGTTGAGGTTCGACCTTGGCCTAGCATTGCATGAAGTTAGAACCGCTTCCCAAGTGTCTTGGACTTGGCCATAGGGAAGTTTCAAATCTTTTTTTAAGGAGCTAACTTTCAGGTCTGAAAATTACTTGTTTATGGTTTGAAAACTGAGTTGTAATCATGAACAGAAAAAAAATTACTGTCATTTAGAACTGATTAATGAAGCTCTAAAAAAATATCTTCCTTTCTTGCACTTGCTCCTATTTAATGTTCCCTACATTTAATATCATATGCAAGTTCTTTACATGTTGATACATGAAACTCATTGCCAAAACATTCTCAAGTGAACACAAACAAGCAATGAAAACCAAAAAAAAATGAACTTGGTGAACACACAAAAAATTATAACAACAGAGGTGAAGTTACTGGGTTCTCAAAAAAAAAATTATTTGGGGGTTAGTCATTACAGTGGTATCAGAGCACAAATCGTCTTGCCTGCTAGTGGGTGACTAAAAATTTGAGCATTTGAGATTGTGAAAGAAAGTATAAAGAAAACATGGGTGATTGAATGTTGCAACTCCTGGAAAAATTGGTTAGGGAACAGGATAAATCCACTCAGTTAGCACAAGAAACCATTCAGCGCATGGCACAGCTTATACAAAGAATGGACAAAATGGGACAAGGTCACGAAGTTGAGCAAAATAGAGTGAATAATCATTAGAATGGATTCATGACAGGACCTTGTATGCCTAACTCTCCACTGAGAACAAAAGCTTCAGTAGAACTCATTGTAGTTGAGTGACAAGAACAATTTAAGAAAGATTGGTTGGCTGCAGGTCCCAATTCCCAGCATGACATGTCACTGCGAGACTACATAGAGCTAAGGATGAGTCATACGCCCAACAGGGGCCATAGAGCACCTTAATGATTTTCAAAGGAAAGTTGGTGAACTCGGTATTCCTTTCTTTGACAGGTCCAATGAGATTTCAACAAGAGCATGGGTTCAAAGGGTGGACACCTACTTCAATCAAAACCCCATGTCCGAAGAAGAATCTGTAAAATATGCTGCTATGCACCTTGTGGAGCTGCACATAGGTGGTGGCATCATGATATGACCATATGGGAGCGTACACAGATTACATCGTATGCTGAGTTCACTGAGAGGCTCATAGATAGGTTTGATAAGAGGGAACCAAAACTAATTTCCAGGGAGGTGGAAGAGTTGAGTTCCCATGCGATCAATAAAGAGCAGGTGATGGAAGAAAAGTTTATAGCAAAAAAATTATAAGTGTCTGATTTGGAGCCTGAGGAAAGTGAAATAGAGCCTCTTGATAATTCTTGGGTTATGCATGAAGGGAAAGACAAAACGAAAACCTTGGATTCTAGTTCAGACTTATCGAGTAATAATGACTAAGAGTAATAACTACCTTGGTGTTTGTTGACCAATCACATTACCTCGAGGCACCGACTCCAAATTTCCATTCCCAGAAACCAAGAAAAGAACAACAAGCAAACTCCAACAGATTTCCAAAAGATATTATCCTACAAGAGGCACAATCCTCCTGTAGCAAAGAGAAGACACATCACGCAAGCGGAAATCTTATGTTTTCTGAAAAACGTTTTGGAGAAAACTTTCGTCAAACTGACACATGTCTTGGGCCCTCCTCTGAAAGGAAAATGATACAAGAAAGTCGTGTAGCCACCACGTGGCACATTGCTCATCTTTCCGACCGACCTTGTATAAACCCAGACATCTTGGAATCTGAAAACAAAAAGAAGCCACAAATCAAAAAACTAAGGCAAAGAAAAAACATTTCACAGTTTTGGCAACTCACATGGGCCTTTGCTCATGGAGGTACGAACCCATGTCTCCTGAAATTCCTAGAGTTTAAGGAAAGAGGAGTGTTGCACCTGCCATTTTGCTTCGGTTGGTAAGGGCATACTGCGAATGAGCCTGTATGCTTGGTCAAGCTGGAAGATCTCTTTGAAAGACATGACCCACCATCTTGTAGTAACCACTCCAAGGTAATGATAAAGATGAGAAAGGAAAAAGATCTCACGCTCGATCTCATCGGCTACATGTGTTGTACTTGAAATTGGAAGCTCTGCAGAGGTCTGATCCTTTTGTTTGATAGCTTCCATAATCTGTTCTACTGTTTGCACATCTCTGTCTGGGGAAAAAAAATGAGGTAGCCTGTAATTGATCAAGACATTGAAATCCTTTTTATCTCTTCAACTCTCCTTGCCAACACCATCTGACAATTTTTGCACTATTTGGCGACCTTGTGGGAGTTGACAAACTCACTTGCTCTGATGGAAGCGACTCTTCGATCAGGAATCCCGACATCTTTTAGAACTTCATCGGAAGCCACACAAAGCTTGGAAATGAAACTATGATTCTGCCAATCTAGAGTCATATGTCTGCAAAATATGATCAGCCATCGAGCCAATCTTTTCATTTATTTCTCGAACATCCCTCGAAAATTGCAAGACGGGCTGGAGAACAGGGGCTGCAGTTGCAATCCGCTCCTAGTGTGAAGATACCAATCCTTTTAGTAGTGGGAGAGACCCGACTTTCTGTGTGACAACCAGCTCTTGACTAAGTTGTATCTCTTTGTTTCTCGCATTCTCCTCTACTTGATCTCTCTCCTTGAGAGCATTTGCCAGTTCATAGCTTATTCTTCTCATCTCCAGGTCGCATGTCTGCAAAGTGGACACAACTTGTTTTTCCAACTTCAATCTTTCTACCTCTGTCTGTTCCTTCTCGATATTTTCGGAAGCTTGCGATCGAGCATTGTCCAGCTCTTTCTGTAGGTTTTCGTGAGCACTTTTGTACTCCATGTTGGTCTGATGCTGGATGGCGAAGTCAGCTTTGAATCTCTCAATTTCGGCATGTAGCCGAACTTGTTGGCTTTGTGCTTCTTCAAGCAATCTTGAGGTTTCCCCTTGCTTACCTTGAATTTGCATTATGCGGGCTAACTCAACATCCTTGGCCTTGACTTTGTCTACAATCTATCCATTGTTTCCCTCACATTGACCAAATCTGTCTCACGCTCCTTCAATCTCCTACCCAGCTTTTCATAATTTGCATATACTACCTATTGGGTGGTCTTAGCCAAGACCACCCTGTTGCGTGGATGAGTTTCATTCAGATCTAGGCCTGTTGTCCAGATGTCGTAATCCTCCATCTGCATCTGCCCCTCAGGCATTATCAAGAGCAGCATCATGGTGCTAATTAGGAGAGAATTTCGCTCCTCATTGTAGCAAGCCTCGATTTTCTTGGTAGCCAGCAATTCAACATTCTTCAATAGCCGCCTCTATTTAGCATTTTGTCGGGCCAGCTTGGTTGTATTGAAATGATCCTGGAGGGTTTGAGGGACATCGACATTTTGTGCCGCAATAGGGGCACCAAGAGGAAAACCAAAAAGGGTAACAGAGGGGAAGACCTCGGATGTATGAGCATGTAGTGAGGCGAATGAGAGCGTTATCATGGAAAAGGGTGGCACACCGAGTTGAGTCTGAGCAGGGGATTTTCCAGTAGGGGTGAAGAGAGACACGATCAGGCGGGTGTTTGCTCAAAAGATGATTGGTCGAGAGTGGGGGCTAGTACAGATGTTTCAGCTCTTTCTAGAGGGGCCCTTGACAGGGCAATCAAGGAGTCAACAATGGCCGAGGCGAATGCTGCTCGCTCGGGCCGCAGGGTAATTTCAAGCGGTTCACTACAAACAAGAGGGGTGTATTCAAAATTAATAGGTCGGGACTCGAAGACAGAGAATTCCTTTCCACGAGAGAAGGCAAGGGGGTAACCAAGGATGTAGAAACAGGAAGAAGAGAGGAATGGAAACTTACCTGGACTGTAGTAGTCGACACATCTTGTAGTGCGGACAACACTTCCACTTCTCCTTGGGTTGACATGTCAAATATGCCTACATCTTGGACCTGCCCTCTCTTTTCATGACTAGAACTAACATGTTCTGATCTCTTGGCCACTGAGCCTTTCGAAACTTGGCCCTCGACGACTGCAACGGATGACGCTCTCAGAGACCGTCGAGCTCTCTTTACTTTGTGCACTAGAGGAGGATGGAACAGGTGAATCTCTTTGTTTCAACTCCCTCCAACTGTCGGATTCTCAAGGTTGGGAAGCCCGACGCGGAACTTCTAACTCATCAATTTCATGGCTGGTCTCTGGACTGCTGTTATCAGTGTCAGCCTCCTTATCATAAATTTCTTTGAACTCTTCATCCTATTGAAATTATCCGACAGGAAGGGTGAGGCAGTGCAACTCCTGTTGGAACCTCCAGAAGTCTGCCTTCTTTCTCTCCGACCACCCCTTTTTCTTCAGCTGCACATTGATAGATTTGCTTATCAGAAGGTTCCTGTCATACGGTACCTTTGGTGTGTAGAAGTCAGCCATTCTGGTCATTTGAAAGGAATGTGTTTCAATTCAATGTACACCTCAACACTTTCTCGAGTCAGATTCTTCCTCCTCTCGAAGTATTCCCGCTCTTCATGTCTTACACTATAAAGTTCTCGTGGGTTGTAGTCCCACTTATCATAGATGAGGACCAGACCTAAGGCTGCCAATAGATCCCTGAGCTCGTCTTCACAAAATCGCTTTGTCAGTGATACTCGACTGTTAGCAATATTGAGGGGAAGCGAATATAACTTTGTTTTATTTCTTCTAGCACCGTAGATCTTGTCGACAACGGTCACCTGGTAGCACACCTCTAATGTGAAGACTCTGTCTATCACAAATTTGGGGAGTTGGAAAGACTCGTTGGGAAAGTCGTGAAATTTGATAAATGTGAAGTCCGCGCCTGTGAAATAATCCATTGAGTTCGGTGAGATCTTCATCCATTGTAGGACCTCGAGCGAGAAACAACCAATAGGGCGAGGCAATAATTCTTGAAGCACTGGCCTTAAAAAAAATCTGCAAACCAATAATATCCCCCTGTTCTAAAGAGTATATGGGTCCACACAAAAATTGGTTGTAGGCAGCCCCTTTCATCCAGCCTAGACGCTGGTACACTTCTTCCCAGCCATTCATGATTCTAATGCAAAACTAAATGAGCCAAGAAAGAAGAATACTTGAATTTGGAGTTGGTTCTGTAATTCTTTAACTGGATCAACATGTTTCCAGCTATTATCTCGGCAAAATCATAGTGCCTTTGATTCTTTTCTCTTTTCAGCACATAAGCTAAGCCAAACTAAAAAGGAAGAACCTAGTCATCCTTGTCAAGACCAAAAACCCAGGCCAACATCGAGAACACTGATTGTGTCTCTCTTGAATTTTTCATATGAGAGGGAAAGAAATTTGACCTTGCTCTGGTCGTTCCCTTGTTTCTTCTTCATAAAAATTTGTTGTTCTAGCCTTTTCCTCCCCGAAAAGATCCATCCTTTCTTCATCAAAAAGCTCTACATCCCAGGCCATAGGGATGCACAACATATCTTGTATGTCTTGAGCAGAAACAGTAACCCTAATCCTGCCATTCTAAATTACCCTTGTTTCCTCGTCGAATATTTTAGCACATGCACCAACTAACTCTAGGCATGGATGCACAGCGGGCAACATGAACTGTGGTAAACCACAATCCCAGAGCCGAAATGGAAAACCTTCGGCCGACCCATACTTTTCCTTTCTCTGAGACTTTTAGGGTTAACCGACAACTTGGGGTCAAAAACCTTGTCAACGATGTCTTGCATTGCCTCTCTTTTCACAGGCTTATCCACCGGCACCTTCTTACGGAATTTGAAGGGTTGCTCCTCCATTGTCGGGGCGTTGGCGAAAGACTTCCGCCCAAAAACATTGGCATATCCAAGTCGTCAACTTGAAGCTGCGGCTTGTCTTCTAGAGGTTGAGGGTTCTGCCATGACTATTATCAAGAAGTTGCAGAGAATTCCTTAGCAAAAACAATCACTTGCCTTTTGCTTGAAAAGGAAAAAACCTACTTTAAGTGCAATTAATTCTCCACTTGTACATGTTAAGACCACTATTATGGCAGGTCCATTTAATGTTGCCATCGAGGCGATACGTGTGAACATGAGATATGTATCCCTCGGGAATGCCAAGAACATCATGAGGATGGAATTAGTACATTCTCATCACTGCCTTTCACAAATAAATTCCATGCATTGAAGCACATGCCTTTTGCTATACAGAACGTGTTGAAGTGATGAAAGGTACTCCCTGAAAAGACATGACCATTAATTTGTTAGAATTTTTAGCGCGTTAATCCATGTCTTTTCTCATTAGTAAGTTGGTTGGCGCTGATGATGGCAAAGGACACATGTCAACAATTGGCGTATGAGAGCATTTACTCCTAATGCCCAAATTTATTTCTCAAGACATTCCATCTGATCCTTCGTATGATTTATCTATCTTATTTCGTTCTGTCTTAAAAGTTTTCGCTGTCATCCGGCCAAAAATAGACATTTTGTTGGTTAAGTTTGTCGGTTCACCTTTTCTATATATAGCTATGTCCCCTTTTGCAACATTGATTCGAACATATGATCTCTTTAAGTTAGCTAGCCTTCTGCTTATTCCCATTTTGCCATAATTTGTTGCTTTATTAGAATGTCTACTGGCTTAGGCACTCCCATCCAGCTCCTTCCCAGGAGACTGCAATACAGCTTCGCAGGAGAGGTCACTAGCGAGCAAATCGAGCGTCTTGTGAAGAAATGTAACCCCCTCATCATGACTGCGTTCAAGTGGGTGATCGGTGCAGAGTTCATCATCAACGAGAACCAGCTTCGAAGCAACTGCAACGTGCTTTCCTGCTTCGTGGCCTCACTACTGGACCTAAATGTGTCCAAACCCATGATAATTGAACTGTGTTGCGGGATGTTTGATACTTTGCTGATGGAGAGGCTTGGCGAGATAGTGCAAGTGGCCATCCCCGGCGTCAGTATTTTGAGCGCTATGGACCTCTGTGGGCACGTGGACTTTGGCATAGATGTACCCTGGTTACCCTTTCTTTCTGATTTTCGCACTATGGACGTTGAAACACTCCGCTACTCTTCTCAGCGAGCGGCCACTTTTTTGTTGCAGGAGTATGGCGTGGAACAGGTTTCGGGATTGCCCTGGAGGAAGCATTTCGACTTCCTGGTGCAGAGTCGCAACGAGTAGCCTTGAGCCTACGCTATATTTTCAGCCCCCTTCTTGCAACCTAACAAACAGAGAAGAAAAGGAAGAAGAAAGAAAACCCGATGATGAGCTTTTACAACTTCCTAGACGACAGCTGGAGGCCTTTTCCTAACTATTTTTGCATGTTGCCTCTCCTTTTGATCTTTTGGCTCCATAGCTCCTTTTGGGTTTACTTGAAAGAGCCTTATGTTTAAAAACTGAGCCTCGGGCTTGCATTATATGTAAAGTTTTTATAGATATAATGGAATACAAGCTTTTGTTTCTTTAGTGTTCTTCAGTTGCTTATTTTCAAAATTTTGAAATATTTACAAAAAAATTACATATGGTACATAACTGTTAAAATTTTCAAAGAACTATGCATTTTAATGGAAAATCTTCAGATAAATACCGTTAACTGGTATATCTAAAGTGTTGCCTTCCATATCTTCAAGTTCGTACACATTCTTTTCTTTGCACGTGCTGATTCGGAAAGGTCCCTTCCACAGTGCTTCAAATTTTGTGTGTTGCCCTGGTTTTGCGGTATGCTCATCATACTTTAACACTAAGCTCCCTTCTCTGAATTCTAGGCTAGAAGTCTTTTTGTCAAACCATCTTTTGACTATCTACTGGCAATTGATCATGGCTCCATGGGCCTTTTCTCTATTTTCCTCCAGTTTGAGTTATGCTAGTTGTACTTCCATTCCACCATTTCCTTCAACCTCCAAGGCTTTTAGTAGCTGTAAAGCAGAAATTTCTATGGAAATGGGTATCACTACCTCTTTTTCGTACACCAACTTGTAAGATGTCTTTAGGATCTACTTAGGGGTAATTCGGTCCGCCCACATAGCAGCTCATAAATGCTTGTCATTCTGACCCTATATGTTTGATTAACCTAATTAGGTTTTTTTTGGTGGACTCTGCTAACCTGTTCCCTTGTGGATAATAATTTGATGAAGTTTTAAGGGAATTGATGAAGTTTTAAGGAAAATTCCATGTCTAATAGCAAAATCTGACATCCTTGTCCCAACAAAATCTCGAGCATTATCAGATATGATGGTTTTGGACGAGCCAAATCTTGCCACTATTTCTTCAAGAAAATTAACAATTGCTCTTTTTGTTGCGTTATTTAGGGCTATAGCCTTCGTCCACCTTGTAAAATAATCAGTCGCCATGAGGATCCACTTATGTCCAACATCGGAAATAGGATTTATCATGCCGATAAAATCCAAACCCCATTGTGCAAAGGGTTCTTTAGTTACAATTGGGCTCAAGGATAAAGAAGCGTTCTTTCTTTTGCCAATGAAATATTGGCACTGTGTACACTTGCATCAGATGATGTGCTTCGACAAACATAGAAGGCCAATAATATGTTGCCCGCATTATCTTTAAAGCGGTAGT
Source organism: Sequoia sempervirens (assembly GCA_007258455.2). Classification (NCBI taxonomy): domain Eukaryota; kingdom Viridiplantae; phylum Streptophyta; class Pinopsida; order Cupressales; family Cupressaceae; genus Sequoia; species Sequoia sempervirens. Next base: position 35,501 of record VDFB02256444.1, on the reverse strand, counting down.
CTTGGCAGAAAAGTGTCCACCATCAGGACTGTGATGAAATTTGTTAAGAATTCTTTTCGCTTGTAGGTTGTCGAGACATCAGAGCAACACACCATCATAATTTCTCTTGAATAGTACATCCTCAATTAATACATACCTAGCACCTTGCAATCGGTAGTATCTCCTTTTGTTGGACGAAAGGCTAGTTGGGTAATATCCCTTTTGCATGTACCAAGTTCGATCAGCCACCCAGGATTGTTCAAACTCAAATTGGTTTGAGTAGACTTGATCAGTGTCCTTTTCAGCGACCATACTTGTTTCTTATGCGATATATTCACACAGGCCTCTTTTTCGAACCAGCTTGGTTGGTCTAATGTCAACATCATATTGTAGAATCTTAGTGATCCAATTTGCTCTTTTTTCGGTGATCTCACTTGTAATGTATTCCCTCACACTGGGGTGCGCTACAAGGATAGTGATCTTGTTGGTTGACACCAAGTGTCGGAACTTTTTTAAGCTTTTAACTATGGCAAAAGCTTGTTTCTCCACAAAGTTGTACCTGACTTCATAGCCCTTCAAATTTCTTGAATGGAAAGCAACAAGATGTTCTCTATCATTTTGATCACTTTTCTGAGTAAGCATCGAAGCTATACTATCTTGTCCATTGTATACATAAAGTAGGAAATCTTTGGAAAATTTTGGATTAACCAAGACCGAAGCAGCGAAAATCGGCATCTTTATTTGCTCAAAAGCTTCTTTTCCTTCGGAGGTCCATTTGAACAACAGATTCTTTTGAGCATTAGTGTGATAGGCCTCACAATACCAGCAAAGTCTGAAATGAACCTACTGATGAAATTAATTTTCCCCATAAACGACTGAAGTCCTTTCTCGTTTACTAGCAGGGGTAATTCCATTATAGATCTAACCCTTTCGGGATCTATTGCTATTCCCTCTTTAGACACTACAAATCCAAGTAGCTTGCCTTGAGGTACTCCAAAGACACATTTTTTGGGATTTAAAGAAATCCCGAACTGTTGGCATTTCTAGAAGACCTTTTCTAGATGATCAAAATGATCATCCTTTGATTTTGAAAATACTGTTAGGTCATCCAGATATATCAAAATAGTTAGGTTGATTAAACCTCTAAAAGCAATATCCATTGCTCATTGAAAAGTTGCACCAGTATTTGATAGTCTGAATGGCATCTTGGCATATGCGAACATTCCCCATTTAGTGGTGAACATCGTCTTGTGTTGGTCACTCTCCTTTACATATACCTAGTTATATCCTGAAAAGCCATCAAGCAGTGAGAGCATTTCAGATCCGGCTACTGTCTGCAGAATTTTCTCCATTGACGGCAAGGGGTAATGGTCCTTTAATGAGGCCATGTTCAAGTCCCTGGAATCAACACAAAGTCTATTGTCGCCATTTTTTTTCGGATGGGTACTAGATTTGACACCTAGGTGGAATGTTTGATCGGATATATGATTTTTGATTCGACTAACTTGGTGAGCTCCTGTGCCATCAAGGCTTCAACCTTTGGGTTGATCGGCCTTTGCTTATGTCGGACGGGCTTGGACCCTTCCTCCAAATCAATGGTATGTTGAATTATACATGGGTCATAACCTCTCAGATCATCATAAGTCCAAGCCATAACTTCATCGTACTCATAGCACAAATCCCTTAATCTTTTTTAATCCTTTTGAGGAACCTCTTTTCTGACCTTTTAACTTTTTGTTGCTTCCAACATCAAGCTCCTTGTAATCTCTTTTATCTGCGGTGAACCTTCGCTTACCATTTCTAGTATCTTCACGGTCAAAAAGATTCTCGAGGGAAATCAAACATCTAGGAAGCTTGTTCCCTTTTAATTGGATGACCTGCCCTTCAGAAAAATCTACTCCTGGGGGCGAATAGTCAGGATCCATTCCTCCCTTTTGTACGAAGGTAGCAATTTGAGTGTCGTCATCAAATACTTGCCAATTTGTGTCATTGTCGGGAATTGAGGGTTAGACAACAACTTGCACTGCATTTTGCTTGGTTGAGTCAGAAATTGGTTCAAATTATGACCTGACAAATGTCATTCGATCAACGACACTATTCTGAGATCGAGGAATAACTTCTATGTTGAAGGCTTTGAAACTCTCGATCAGATCCCAAATCCAATGTATATATGACTTCATTCGGGTCTTCTTTGCAGCTGCTTGGTTGCGGACTTGGCTCACTACCAGTTCTGAATCTCTGAAAACTTGTACTCTTATTACACCCATCCTTTCAGCAAGGATTAGACCATGAACCAAGGCCTCATATTCAACATCATTATTCGAGTATGAAAATAGAAAATGGTAAGCTCTGAGAGTCTCGGATCCTATCGGGGATAGTAATTGGACATTTGCTCTGGAGCCGGCTTTACACTTGGCACCATCAAAATACAGGGTCCATAGACGGTTATCAGAAGGATCATCGGATTCCTCTCAATGCTTCATAAGTTTCGGAAAAGCTTGATCTTTGTCGAAAATTACATAGGTGCCTAACTTGTTGCATGGAAATTGTCGAATGGATTGGAATCAATGAACTAGTTGAGCAACACTTCTTCAGGAATCCACTCACTTGTATCCTCTTCATCTTGTAGCATTTTTATGCAATATTTCTCCTGTTGAGAGATGGAAGTATGTGCAGCTTCAAAGCATAAGACTACATTGTCTGCAATATGTTCGAGATGTATAGATTCAGAAAGAATCTTCATTTTCGCCTCGTGCTTGGTTCTCAATATGAGGTGAGACTAGTTGAGTGCTAGATATCTGCCAAGCTTGGTGGTGAAATCTTTCGATAGACACATTCTGAAGACTGGTGGAATGTCTATCACTACTACTTCTTGTGTGATTGTTTGGCTTGGGCATGAGAAAAGGGTCAGAGATAAGTCCTTTATCCGGCCAACAGTTGGAACCTTCTTCTTGTCCAGTTGCATGATTCCTTTTTCGAGAGGCTCATACTTAAGCTTCAAGGCAACCGCCACTTGTTTTGGCATGACGATTGTGTTGGCTCTCGAATCAATCATATTGTTATAGGGGTGGGCTTTGGCTTGCTTACCTCTTTCTCCTTTGCATTATCCACGTCAATTGCATACACTGCAATTTTTGGTGCTTGAGGTTCTGGTGCGGGTACCTTGTCTTTTCTTTGATCGCATATAGGAGCTACTCCCGTCTGAGGCATTTGCTCCTCTTTCTTCAATGCTTCCTGAAGCAGTCTTTTGTTCGGGGATAGATATGATGTCCCATAATGATACATTGACGAGCGCCTTCTTCAATTGCTCGACCACGTTGAGTGTCCCGACTGTTTGGGCCTTGGGCTTAAACGATGCTATTTCTCTTGTTTTCGGAAGAAAACTTTCCGACATGATTGGGCTTGGTGTTTCACTCATCCTTTTCTCAGGCCGTGGTAGATTATGTGATTGTGGGACAGGTCGGATGATGGGTGGTAAAACCTGCTTCTCTTCCAACGGTGGTTGATGCGGTTGAGGTCGTGGCAGAGGTTGTTGCATGTATTCTCCGGTGAGCCTTCTTTTAGACCTCGTGTTGTAATCTAACCGTACTTATGGAGCAAGTCGTAGGAGATTCATTTGCGATATCATGTCTTCTTCCTCCATCCATGAAAAGATCGCTTGATCAGGTGAAGTGTCCACTTGTTCTAGGGATATCCCTTGCATTTGTGCTTTAAAACAAGCATTCTCCATTTCGGAAGACCCATATTCGTCTACACTCAGAAGTACACCTTTGCCTCTTTGTTTGGCTATCTTTTGTTGCATATTCCCCCTCGGGCAATTTTGGGGCATATGGCTATACTGCACAGGAAGCACAATACGTTCTCTTTTGCCAAATTGTTCTGACCTGGGATCGTCTATCTCCTTTGGCTATCCTTTACCATCTGAAGAGGCATGGTGACTAGAACTATCTGGATCGCGGATGTCATCTGTTGGCCTCCTCCTTGGGAAAACCCCTGGTATGTGTTTTGTTGATAAGATGGTCGGCTTCCACCAAATGTTTGAGTGCTCAACTTTGGGGGTATCACCTGTTGTCGTTTGATGATAGCCAGCTCATTAGCAAAAGTTTGCATGAGACTCTTTATGTCATTAATATCCACCGTAACTGAGTTGGAACCCGACGTACTGGTTTGTGTGGAGGGGTACACATACATGGATTGTAGCAAGCTCGACGTCAATTGCGTAGCGGAAGTGTTCGGAGAAGCTTCTTCTTGAGATGTTCCAAAGAGTTCTGGGAACATAGGCATGGGAAGTCGTGGTCGGAGCTTCCCAGCATCGATCAGGTTGTTTTTTTGTGTGAACCACCACCTCATATGTGTCGGACAAGATATCTCTCCCCATAGAAGTTATCATGACTGTGATGTCTGAGTTAAAAGCCTTCAGATAGAACATGAATGCCATGGCAGTCTGAGGTTGAGCAGTTGCAGGGATCCTTTGCCAGGTCTTATGGAATATGGTGTTGAAGTCACTCACAGCTTCATATGGAGCTCTCTTGATGGTAATTAGTTGTTGAAGCAATGAGGAGCGGTCTCCTTTCTCCGCGAAGCGTTCGAACTAGCGCTCTTCGAGTTGGCCCTAGGAAATGATAGAACCCGAAGCCAAAGATTGATACCAATCTTGGGCTTTTCCTTTGAAAGAGGTGGCTAATAGACTTAGAGCAATATTTTCTTCCACTATATTATGTACCCTACATACCTCAGCTATATCTTGAAGGTGTTCAAAAGGGGTTTTGAAATCTTTTTCGGAGAATTTAGGGTTAGCCTTGAGGGCATTAGCAGGTATGGTAGGCCACACATCTGGGGGTGTGGGTGGTTGTAACAGACTACCACTATCCCATGTTATGAAATTCCTAGGAGCAAGGGGAGGGACGTGAGCCATAGAGAAAAGATTCTTATGAATCAGATATACAGGTATTCTGATTTGGAAATTTAAGCCTTCGGGTGGAGTAGATGAAGTTCTAGATATTGGGCTTGTACTTCTTATTATGTTGCTCCTTACAGGTGATACAGAACCTGTAAGTCTTCTCTTCCTAGGGGTCGAGGCAGGTAACTGAGAGTACTAGAAGTGACCTCTTGAAGATGCTCTTGTTTGGACTCTGGGCATGAAACTTTTAATTTCCTTCCTTATCCCGATTCAAGAAATATTTCTGACTTCTAATCAGGTGTTTGGAAAACTTCTAGTCCCACCGGGCATGCCAGAAAAAGAATTGTTGATCATCAAAGTTTGTGCCTCTCCGACAATCTTATGGGAAATTCAACGAGTGAAGGACAAATTGTGCCTCATTGAATACCTCTAGGATTTTTATAGAAAGTCGACTCTTCTTTGGGGTTTTGAGATAAGGGGAGAAGGAAATGTAAATATAAAACATAAAAGGCAATGCGCCAAAACTTTTACAATATTTCAAACCCAAATCATTCTTATGAGTGATATAAATAGACACAAAATGCCACAACCCTTCATTGTTGGAATGAGAACGAACAACAAAGACTAACTTCAAGCACAGTGCAAACTTTCAAATCTTTCCGCAAGCAGTGTTCATTAAGGTCCGATCAAACATAAAGACTTCTTACAATTATCATAACAATATCTCAGAAATCACATGAACTCTTCCTCCTAATACAACATAGTATAATAAAATAACAACCTTCAGAAAAATAGAGAAGTCCAATGACATGTTCCAGTTTTCCTAAGCTATTACTCTATCACACAAGCATGCAACATAAAAATCCGCTACTTAAACTATTTAGATCTAGCTTGCAAGACACAGTGTTTCATTCAGAATGATAATATAAAGAAACAAAGCTTGAAAAAGGTCATGCATGTAGAGTCTCAACAATTTTTTCTCAATAGTTTGTGCTTTTAAATATCAAATGAGCTTTGAAACAGAGGTCGGATGCTAATCCGACAATAGTTTAAACCTTAATATGTCATGTCCCTGAATTAAGACACTAAAATTACTAAGCATTGAAATGCAAATACTTAAAAACAATACATGTTAGAATATAAATGTGAATAAATAAAATACAAATGAATGTCGAAATCTAGACATGAGTACTTACGATTTGAAGATAATTATAATTATCATTAATAGTATTATAATTATAAATATAATATACAAATGAAATAAATTGCAAATATAAAATACAAAATATAATAATACAAATCATAATTTAAATAAATAGTCACAAAGAAATTGCTAAGCAACAAAGTTAAATAAAATGAATATAATCCAAAAGTGATTATAGTTATAACTATCAATAATCACATTATAATTACAATTGTTATTTTCAAAATAGAACAAACAATCAATAGCGATTAAGATAATTACAAGGCAACGCTCATTATAAAAGATAATATTGTCAAGTATTAGAATGAAACAAAGATTAATGGTCAACGAGCATTTTCAAAAGAAGTATCTATTAAAAGGGATACATCTCTTCAAGTAGAAGAATAATGTTATAAAAAGGCATTTTTGGTAGATGTAAAGGGGGATATGGAAAATCGAAGGAAAGAGGAAGAGTATGTTCTAGTAGAAGGAATCTTTCCAATAAAAGGTTCTTTGGAAACCTGATCCCAAGGAATAAACAACAGCAGTTGTAAGTCCATTATAATTATTGTATGTTGTATGTTTAATGTTTATATTTGTTAGTTTGTGGTACATAACTAGGGTCTGCAATTATAATATATATGTAGATATATGTATATATTTTATATCTAAATTAATTATTTATGTATTATGCTTATCATGGTTATTATCTGCAAGTATAAATGTATGTGTTCCATTATAATATGGATTCATATAATAATGTGTAGAAGGTAAGAATAGGGATTTCAGTATATTATTAATTTAAATCTCAGTTGATGTTTATAAATATATTTAAGTATATTAAGATTTATGAATATATTAGGATGGATAAGTATATTGAAAGTTGGAAGGGCATGTTAACAATTGATAAGTATATGTATATATATATATATATATTATTTACGACTATCCAATAATGATGCTTGTAGCAATTATTGAGCCTTATAAGTAATAGTGACTCTATTCATTCACTATGATATTAAATAGTATAATAGAATTCCATCTATGATCTTGAAAAATGTTTAATATCTAATGTACTTATGAAATATATTAAAGAAGAATCATTCATAGTGAGTGATAAGGAGGAAATGAATAATCATTTGACAAGAATGAAATATTTATATCATCTTTGAACTTATTAGATGTTATTACTGAAATTTATTGATCTCTAACGTTCCTAATGTCTCTTTGAGAACACTTTGAAAGCAAGATTCAGGTTTAAGTGCTTCCACCAGAAAGGGGACATTACAAGTGGTATTAGAGAATCTTTCCTACCATCTTGCGCTTGCTTGAGCTGCTTGTTTGCCTGCTTGAGCTACTTTTTTGTGTGCTTGAGCTACTTATTTGCTTACTTGAGCTACTTGCTTGTGTGCTTGAGCTAGTTGCTTGCTTGCTTGAGCTACTTATTTGCTTACTTGAGCTACTTGTATGTGTGCTTGAGCTAGTTGCTTGCTTGCTTGAGCTACTTGTTTGCTTGTTTGAGCTACTTGTCTGTGTGCTTGAGCTAGTTGCTTGCTTGCTTGAGCTACTTGTTTGCTTGTTTGAGCTACTTGTCTGTGTGCTTGAGCTAGTTGCTTGCTTGCTTGAGCTACTTGCATGTGTGTTTGAGCTAGTTGCTTGCTTGTTTGAGCTACTTGTTTGCCTGCTTGAGCTACTTGTCTGTGTGCTTGAGCTAGTTGTTTGCTTGCTTGAGCTACTTTCCTTTGTGCTTGAGCTAGTTGCTTGCTTGCTTGACCTACTTATTTGCTTACTTGAGCTACTTGCCTGTGTGCTTGAGTTGGTTGCTTTCTTCCTTGAGCTACTTGTTGTCCGGTTGAGCTACTTGTTTGCTTTAATGTCTAACTAAAGTGGTAAGTATTGGGTGAGTGCTTTCATAGCTCTAAATCAGCAATCATAAATACCATTAGAAAATAATATTTGTTAAATATGTTATGAATGCAAAGAATTGGTATTTGATAAATATATTAAAATTTGATATTGACAAAGATATTAATGTAGTTATTAATATTTGATAACTAATAAATATATAAATATAAACATTGAATATCATAAGGGACTGTTGCATATGGTAAATAGATTATTTGCATTGAACTCTTAATAACTGGATAAATTCATGAATTCCCATAGCATGGTGTAATTGTGGGTAACTTATTGGTATGATAATCATTAGATGCAATTGTTTGTATCATCAAACAATCATGTAGTTGTTTGAGGGATGAAACCGATAGGTTGAGCAAGTGCTAGATTTCTCCTCTAAGCAAGCCACCCACATGAATGACTGCAGTTTGCCATTGTTGGGCCAAGAGGGCCTGCGTAGACACTCTTGGGCTTAGAGAGAGTATCTACGGGCCCCCTATGGAAATCCTTCCTCCAAACTATTGCATAGTTGGATCAACTTGAGAAACTCTCCATCATTGTAGGGGATGGGGAAATAGGAGGTGCAAGAGGGATTGCAGGTGCTAGGGGCCCTTCCAAGTAGCCCACCCACATGGGTGACTGTGATCTTCCATGATTGGGCCAAGGGGGCCTACGTAGCTGCTCTTGGGCTTGGAAGGAACACCTCTATGGGCGTCCCATTGCAGCCACCCTATTCAACCATACCTATGATTGAGGAGACTAATAACTTCAACAAGGTGTTGTTTGAGTCAATACTATGTGTGCTTTGAGATAATTTATGTGTATTCAAAGTTTACTTTATGACTTATATGTATGCTTTGTAACATATGGCATGTGCATACTTGTGTATTACGTGTATTTGTGTGTCTTCTTCATACTTAGGTGTATACTTGACGACCTTGGGATGGTGGACAAGTCCACGGTGTAGTATGGGATACACTAATCCCCCTTCCCAATTGTTTGACGGTATACTTCATTCGAATGAATTTGTAGTTGAGTGTATACTCTATGATTGTATTTTTATTTGAGTACATACTCTATATTTGAATTCAAGATGTATTTGTATACCTTATGATGTTGCAATTGTACTCAAGTGTATACTCTATGATTAGAATATGTCAACCACTACCAAATTATTATCCTTTCTCAATCAAATCACTAGGGAGAAGAGTTGGAAGCACACGAAGGAGAGCAGATACTAGGGATCCTTTGAGGTAGGCCACCCTCTTTGGATGATTACAGGTCTGCCATTGAGGGTCGAGGGGGTCATTACAACAGGTGATTGTTGGTCGCCCTCGGGCTGAGAAGGAGTGCTCTAAGGGCATCCTTGTGTGTGGACCTCTCTTACCTCGCCTATGAATTTGATGATCAAAGGATAATAACTTGAGAGTGTTTTAGTATCTATTTGATTTGCTTAAAATTTACAAATTGAATGCACTGTTACATGTAATGTACAAGAAGCAATAGATTAATAAGAAAGGCTACCTTGATTCTAATTGTGTTTAAATTAATTCCCATCGATTTGGTATTCTTAATTCATGAAGTATATTTGTGTTTCTAAGATTAATGTCTTTCAATTGTTTCCTATGATTTGCAATTACTTTGCATATTGTTGTGCTTCATGTTTGAGTGTATTTATATTGCTTCCTACCTTATAAGTACTTATGCATTGCATACCTTGACTGAGTTTATGTGCTCTACGTATAATTACATGATTTATACGCCTTGTGTGTAATTTATTGCTTGTTGCTTTTGTGTGTATTTGTCCCACATTGAGGGTCTTACTCCATGTATTTATAAGTGTATTTCACGTATTTGTATGCTTCATGTGTAATTTGTGATTATGCTCTATACATGTATTCATGTTTGCTCCATACTTTGTATCTTGTATACATTTATGGCTAATATATTCAACATGACTACTTTGTGGATAACTTCTTGATGTGTCTTTCGTGATTGGTGTGTTTTCAGCGTATCTACTTCATTCTCATGCATACTTGCGATTAACAAGTATACCTCATGCTTTCAAGTGTATACTTTATGAATACTTCATGCCTTAAGTTCGAGTCTATGTTCCATGTTGGTGTATGCTCCATGTATTTTTCCGTGCCTATACTTCATACTTTACTACTTATGTGTATTCCAATGTATGATTCATATCTTATAAGTATGCCTCATGTCTTACATGCTTGTTTTATGCCTAATGTGCTTTTGCATGTTTACTGTATGTGTATATTTTTGTTATGTATGTTCTATTTCTTGAGTGTATACTTCTACTTGAACATGTATACTTCTTCGAGTGTATTTGCATACCTTCAGTGTATTAATGTGCCTTACTTGTATTTCCTAAGTGCATGTATCATATCTTGCGAAGTGATTATGTGTTTGCTATATATTTGATGTGCTTTATATGTGAGTAATTCATGTTTGTCAAGACTCTTCATATATGAGTACCTTCTTAATGCCATGAATATGCTTCATAACGCGACTTATGTGTCTTTCAATGTTCTCTCATGCTTCCTATGTTATTGGCTTCATTTTTTATGTGATTGTGGCTTACAATATATCATGTGCCTACCTTGTGACTATTTCATGTATGATAATTTGCTCCATGTATGGTATGTATTCAACATGAGTGATTATGTGTACCTAATGTATGTCGTCGATTTCTACATGTCTGAAATATCTTCTCTATGTCTAATGTGATTGATGCATTTTTAGCATTACCTTCCTAATGCCATGAATATGCTTCATAACGCGACTTATGTGTCTTTCAATGTTCTCTCATGCTTCCTATGTTATTGGCTTCATTTCTAATGTGATTGTGGCTTACAATATATCATGTGCCTACCTTGTGACTATTTCATGTATGATAATTTGCTCCATGTATGATATGTATTCAACATGAATGATTATGTGTACCTATTGTATGTCGTTGATTGCTACATGTCTGAAATATCTTCTCTATGTCTGATGTGATTGATGCATTTTTAGCATTACTTTCTTAATGCCATGAATATGCTTCATAACGCGACTTATGTGTCTTTCAATGTTCTCTCATGCTTCCTATGTTACTGGCTTCATTTCTAATGTGATTGTGGCTTACAATGTATCATGTGCCTACCTTGTGACTATTTCATGTATGATAATTTGCTCCATGTATGGTATGTATTCAACATGAGTGATTATGTGTACCTATTGTATGTCATTGATTGCTACATGTCTGAAATATCTTCTCTATGTCTGATGTGATTGATGCATTTTTAGCATAGGTGTCTACGTGTATGACTTGCATATAACTTTTGTGTGTTTTCAACATAGTTACACCATGTGCATTTATAATTGTTTATGCTTAACAATAATAAGAAGATTTTCTTAGTAGATTAGTTGTAATTCATGTTTGAGATTGCTTGAGGACAAGCAATTTTGGGTGGAGTGGACTGTCATGTCCCCGAATTAGGACACTAAAATTACTAAGCATTGAAATGCAAATACGTAAAAACAATACATGTTAGAATATAAATGCGAATAAATAAAATACAAATGAATGTCAAAATCTAAACATGAGTACTTACGATTTGAAGATAATTATAACTATCATTAATAATATTATAATTATAAATACAATATACAAATGAAATAAATTAAAAATATAATAATACAAATCATAATTTAAATAAATAGTCACAAAGAAATTGATAAGCAAAAAAGTTAAATAAAATGAATATAATCCAAAAATCATTATAGTTATAACTATCAATAATCACATTATAATTACAATTGTTATTTTCAAAATAGAACAAACAATCAGCAACGATTAAAATAATTACAAGGCAACACTCATCATAAAAGATAATTAATATTGTCAAGTATTAGAATGAAACAAAGATTAATGGTCAACAGGCATTTTCAAAAGAAGTATCTATTAAAAGGGATACATCTATTAAAAGGCATTTGTATTTGAGTGTATACTCTATGATTGTATTTGAGAACACTTTGAAAGCAAGATTCAGGTTTAAGTGCTTCCACCAGAAAGGGGACATTACATAATAGATATAACATGTCAAAGTAAAGAAGTTCTGCAACTTGCTTCTGAAAACAATTCTAAAACCCTAAGAAAACTAAAGAAACTTTTTCTAAACAAAGAAACTGCAACTTGGAATCCAACCCCCCATTGTGTCGTCGTTGTCCTCTTATAGCCGCCAAAAGAAGGAAATTTTGCCTCAGTACAAAAGTAATTGTTGCCAGATGTTGATAATTGATAGCTTGCAATATGATTGTGGATCCTTGGTTAGGTTGCAAAAGATCTTTGCTCATTAATTTTCACCTACTCCATTAATGTACTTTTAGATATTTAACAAAGATAGAGGCTTGTAAATGATCAAATCCTAAGAACATTCAGGCAAAAGGGGTTTTGCTGACCAATCACATTACCTTGAGGCATCGACTCAAAATTTCCATTCCCAGAAACCAAGAAAAGAACAGCTAGCAAACTCCGACAGATTCCCAAAAGATATTATCCTATAAGAGGCACACTCCTCCTGTAGCGAAGAGAAGACATGTCACACGGGCGAAAATCTTATGTTTTCCGAAAAACATTTTAGAGAAAACTTCCGCCAAACTAACATGTGTCCTAGGCCCTCCTCTGAAAGGAAAACGATACAAGAAAGTTGTACAGCCACCACGTGGCACATTGCTCGTCTTTCCAACCAACCTTGTATAAACCCAAACATCTTGAAATCTAAGAACAAAAAGAAGCTGAAGATCAAAAAACTAAGGCAAAGAAAAGAAGTTTCACAGTGTTTACAATGGAGCAGATTTTGATGATATATTCACTAAGGTACCCTTGGAGGATGGGCATAGAGAAATAATAAATGATGATACTTTCAATTCAGCCTTTGATGATCCTTCTCTCCTCTTCATTGATGATAACACTAGTGGTTTTGAGTTTGACCTCAGAACCAAGTCTAGGGAGAGATGAATATGATGAATCTGGTGATAATGGGATGGACAATGGTTTTTTCAGAAAGGCAACTACTTAAGTGGAGCAAAAAGATTACTTATCTACTAAACAAAGTGATCAGTCTTTCTTCACATGGGATCCATGTGTGATGGCACCTATGTATGATGAGGATTCACCTTGGGATGAAACTAATATGGTTGGTAATGAAGTCCTTACTTCGTCACGAGAGAGCCTTGCATTGAGGGTGGCTTAGAAAGAGATGATTTCAACCTTGAAAAGGAATCTAATTTCACATGGCAGGTTGTTGCTTTTGAGCCTAAACCTCGTAGCTTGGTTGATATGGATTCACAGTTTGATAATGGAAATGGAAGGGAAGAGACCCAAGTGCTTTGGGAAATAGGTGAATTAGCTTGCATCTATGACAAGACCGGAATGGGATGAATCTCCTTTTGACTATAGTGTTGTCCTTACTTCAGCCCCACATTTGTGCAAGGAAGGAAACTTAGATAGCATCGATAAAGTTGTTTATGAACAAGAAACCAAACCAGATTTCACATTGCAAGAAGTTGAACGTGATCAGGAAACAAGCAGCCTTGTTGTTTGGGATTCACAATCTACTTTTGAGAAAGAATAGGGAGAGGCTCAAGTAATTTGGGACACGTTAGAGACGCTGATAGTAAGTATGAAATTTTTGATTTTGTCATGCCTCAAAACAATAGTTCAACAAATTTGGTTGATCATGATTGGAAAAGACAAGTCTTGGTTTCAACTGAAGATGAAGTGTACATTTTATCTAGTATGGATAGCAAACACATGCAAGTGGAAAAATTAATTTACAATGCATCTAAGGGAAAAAGTGAGCTTAATGTTTCATTGGTTGATTTGCATACATTGAAGAGTTCTATGGAAGAGTTTAAAACAACTTACTGGCACTTGATGCATGATAAAGATATAGCCATCAAGTTTGCTAATGAAACATTATCTTTATCTAAGCAGTTAAGGGGAGAGGTTACTGAGCTCACCGTTGAGCTTAACTCCACGGAGATTGCCTTGGAAAGTGTCCAGGAGGCACTTCTTGAAGCTAATGATTAGCTTCATGAAACCCAACAGTTGAATGAGCAAGAAGGTTGAGAAAGGGCAAACAAAATCAAACAAGTAATGATGGAGCTTGATCACATCTAGGAGGAGTATGACCTAGCTCATTTCCCAAGAAAATCTTAAGATATGAGTTCAGATCAACAAGAGGATTGTTTTAGATTGGGAGTTGAGGATAACCTTCGGGTCATTGATAATCATTTATTTGAATTGGATGTTGATTCGACTCTTGACAACCCACTTTTTGAGTTAGAAGATGGAGACTTAGGCAAGTCCAGTAATGTGAGTGAGTTGGATAACCAGGCTTGGGACCCAAGTGCAGTTCTAGACATGAGGTGTTGTCACGAAATTGGCATAGTGGGTCTACTTCTGATTTTGATATTATTGTTCATACTCCAACCAGCTTGCATATGACTTCGTCATTAGACTCGCAGACGACTTGGATGGTTCCCTCAATTCAACGATGGAGTAGTTTATGGTTGAGGCTTAATGGCGAAGATGATTTGATTCCAGGAGACAACTTTGTTGATACCTTCATACACGTCTCTCTGCTCTTTCCAGTGGGATTTGAGTTTTCTTATCACTGCCACTATTTCCTCTCGTTGGATGTGACATCATATTTTAGTGAGCAATTTGATTTTGTGGTTGGGCAGGCCTTGGGATAGCTAGCTATGAGCGTTCATCCACACGCTATTTACCCATTCATTTTTTCCACTCTAGTGCATGTTGTAGTGGTTTGGGTAAGTTGGTGTGTTTTGGACCTTTCTTTTGACACTCGGAGGTTGAATGTTAATGTCATGATTTTGGCTAGCTTCAACAGTGACTTTATTTGGTTGGTTGATTCTAGTATTGTGGTAGTGGATGACTGGTTACACAATTTGGTTATCATGTGGAATCATGCCGAGGGTAATCTCTTATGGTTGAGTAGGTTGATTCTCATGGAAACTAGGGATGTGGTTGGTAGTGAGTTTATTGATGCATCCTTCTCTAAGTTCTTGTGGCAAGGCATGTTCCATGACATTGATTTCAATCTCATCGGGTTTTTCAGTTCGAGCTTTGATGATCTTATTTTTCTGATGGTCTAGGATAGGAGAGTGTGGTTGGGTGACATTGGACGGCCTATTATGATTAGTGTGGTGCAACTTCAACATGGTGTCATTTTTCTGAGACTCACTTGGAACCCGAGAATCACATTGAGTTCTAGTGCAGTGACAGTTTGGGATGAGAGAGCTAGTGTGGTATTTCCTAAGCTTACTCTTGTGGCACCCCCACTTGGTTCTCTTGAGGGACATTTCTTAGGAGTGGGTTGAGTTTTGGTGGCACTTTACCACTCTTCTTACAGGTGACATTCAAGAGACTTCTGGAGTTAGTGCATTGCAAGGCAGGGATTCGCGTAGTTGGGGTTATAGGCCACCTAGAATTATCTAGGACCCGGGAATCATTTTGGGTTGTAGCGTGGATTTGTATGTGGATTGCAGAGTTTACATGCATTGCTTGAGGACAAGCAATCTTTGGGAAGGGCAGACTGTATTGTCCCCATTTTACGATGTCCTCTTTTAGTGGGGTTATTCAAGCACACTTACTATTTTTAGTAAGTGTTATTTTTAGCAGGGGGTTTGGTGCGGTATTTCGGTCTTTGGAGAGCCATTTGAAGCACTTCAGTTTCTCTTCGGCTCAAGCTTCAATGCAAAATTTACTATTTTTAGTCCTTTCTAAAAATAGTAAGTCAATTTGGGTCAACGGGTCCCAGTTAGGTGGGTCACTACAACACAAAATTCATTTGATATAAAATTACTAAGGCTAAATCAATTTAATATTTGATTTATGCTTCGAAAAAAGGTATATTATAAAGTAACCTTATATTTAATCATTGAGGGTCCTGAGGGGACATAAAAAGTACCATGGTGCCTAGTACAATCATCTTAAGTTATTTTTAAAGCCTTTAAGTATTTAATATTGCATTAGGAGGATGGACACCAATGTTGAGAAAAGAGATCATTTTTAAATAAAAATAAAGGCTAAAGTTGAAGTTAAGATTTTTAAGTTAAATCTTTTTAATTGAGCAAATACTTTGGGTGCCCAAGTTGAAGTCAAAATATTAAAAATGAAATAAAATCAAAAGCAAGGGAGGTTTGGTGTGCCTTCTAGGGCTGCTGGAGAAATGTTTATAAAAACTTCTTTTGAAGTCATTTTCAACTTATGGATGTTTGGTATTTGCTTGAGCATATTGGCTTTGGAGCTTGGCTATAGGGTTGATTCGACTTGTTGAGACGAAAACCTCTGCAAGATCGCCTTTCCCCGTGTGTGGAAGATCACATTAGGAGAGGATTTGGGGAGCTTCATTGTGCTTTCAAGTTGTAGTTACAGACTTGTGGATTGAAGATTTTTTATCCTTTTTTTTAAGAGGATTGTGAGTTTATTGGCTTGTGGGAGTTTGCACTGATTTTGGGTAGAGATAAACTCATTTTGGTGTGTTAATCTCAATTTTCTGGACACTTCATTAACAGGACCTAAACATGAAGAGTTGCTCTTATCTCTTAAATGAATGAGGTATTCAATATGGGTATTAGTTCTTTGGAAAGCTCTTCCCTGGGCGCCACCATCAAGAAATATTTTGGAATTTTTTAAGGAGTCCTAGATTTAATAGACCATATCGCCCTTTAGCTGTAGGTGCCTAGTTTTGGGTGTTTTTCTCTCTAATTTGATTGGAGTATTAGTGTGGGAGACTTAGTTTTTGGAGAGTTGTTGAGGTTCGACCTTGGCCCAGCATTGCATCAAGTTAGAACCGCTTCCCAAGTGTGTTGGACGTGACCATGAGGAAGTTTCAAATTCTTTTGTTAAGGAGCTAACTTTCAGGTTTGAAAATTACTTGTTTATGGTTTGAAAACTGAGTTGTAATGAACAAAAAAAAATTGTCATTTAGAACTAATTAATGAAGCTCTAAAAAAGTATCTTCCTTTCTTGCATTTGCTCCTATTTAGTGTTCCTTGCATTTAATATCATATGCAAGTTCTATACATGTTGATACATGAAACTCATTGCCAAAACATTCTCAAGTGAACACAAACAACAAGCATTGAAAACCAAAAAAAAAGAACTTGGTGAACACACTGAAAATTATAACAACAGAGGTGAAGTTATGATATTGCTATCAGGATTCAACCATGTAGTTTTCGAGTCAAACTCATTGACCCATGTTTCATGAGTAGTGGTTCACAAGAACCCATCTCTCATGATAATGAATGGTCCACTTAGCACTCATTGCATCTAGGTGATGCTCACAGAGGTGAAGCACTGGGCCGTCCCGGGAGGTCACCCATCCCAATATTGCTCCAGCTCAAGCGCGCTTAACCACAGAGTTTTACCCAAGGTTAAGCCCACTTAGCTTGCAACCCCATTTGCAAGCTAAGTTTTCCCCAAGGTTAAGCCCACTTACCTTGCAACCCCATTTGCAAATGGGGTTGCAAGCGAAGTGGGCTTAACCTTGGGGAAATTTTTTTGGTTAAGCGCACTTGAGCTCGAGCAATATTGGGATGAGTGACCTCCTGGGATGGCCCAGTGCTTCACCTCTATGAGCATCACCTAGATGCAATGAGTGCTAAGTGGACCATTCATTATCATGAGAGATGGGTTCTTGTGAACCACTACTCATGAAACATGGGTCAATGAGTTTCACTTGAAAACTACACGGTTGAATCTTGATGGCAATATCATAATTTGACACGTCATGGAAAATACCTCCTACTTATCAAAGATGAAGTTACCAGGTTTTCAAAAAAATAATTATTTGGGGGTTAGTCATTACAGTGGTATTAGAACACAAATCGTCATGCTTGGCAGTGGGTGATTAAAAATTTGAGCATTTGAGATTGTGAAAGAAAGTATAAAGAAAACATGGGTGATCGAATGTTGCAACTCCTAGAAACATTGGTTAGGGAATAGGATAAATCCGCTCAGTTAGCACAGGAAACCAATCAGCGCATGGCACAACTTATACAAAGAATGGACAAAATGGGATAAGGTTACGAAGTTGAGCCAAACAAGGTGAATAATCAGCATAATGGATTCATGACAGGACCTCATATGCCTAACTCTCCACCGAGAACAGAAGCTTCAGTAGAACTCACTTTAGTTGAGCGACGGGAACAATTTAAGAAAGATTGGTTGGCTGCAAGTCCTGATTTCTAGCATGACATGTCACTGCGGGACTACATAGAGCTAAGGATGAGTCATACACCCAACAGGGGCCATAGAGGACACCTTAATGATTTTCAATGGAAAGTTGGTGAACTTGGTATTCCTTTCTTTGATGGGTCCAGTGAGATTTCAGCAAGAGCATGGGTTCAAAGGATGGACACCTACCTCAATCAAAATTCCATGTCTGAAAAAGAATCCATAAAATATGTTGCGATGCACCTTGATGGAGTTGCACATAGGTGGTGGCATCATGATATGACCATATGGGACCGTACACAAATTACATCATATGTTGAGTTCATTGAGAGACTCATAGAGAGGTTTGATAAGAGGGAACCAGAACTAATTTCTAGGGAGGTGGTTGAGTTGAGTTCCCATGCGATTAGTAAAGACCAAGTGATGGAACAAAAGTTTATAGTAGAAAAATCGGAACAAGTGGCTAATTTGGAGCCTAACGAAAGTGAAATAGAGCCTCTTGATAATTCTTGGGTTATGCATGAAGGGAAAGACAAAACAGAAACCTTGGATTCTAGTTCAGACTTATCCAGTGATGATGACTTTGAGACTAATAACTACCTTGGTGTTTACAGTGGAGCAAATTTTGATGATATATTCACTAAGGTACCCTTGGAGGATGGGCACAGAGAAATAATAAATGATGATGCATTCAAATCAACATTTGATGATCATTCTCTCCTCTTCATTGATGATAACACAAGCGGTTTTGAGTTTGAACTCAGAACCAAGTCTAGGGAGAGAGATGAGTATGATGACTCTAGTGATAATGGGATGGAGAATGGCTTATTTGGAAAGGAAACTACTTATGGGGAGAAAAAAGATTACTTATCTACTAAACAAAGTGATCAGATTTTCTTCACATGGGATCTAGGTGTGATGGAACCTATGTATGATGAGGATTCACCTTGGGATGAAACTAATATGGTTGGTAATGAAGTCCTTACTTTGTCACGAGAGTCTTGGATTGAGGGTGGCTTAGAAAGATATGATTTCAACCTTGAAAAGGAATCTGATTTCACTTGGCAGGTTGTTGATTTTGAGCCTAGACCTCGTTGCTTGGTTGATATGGATTCCCAGTTTCATAATGGGAATGAAAGGGAAGGGACCCAAGTGCTTTGGGAAATAGGTGAATTATCTTGCATCTATGACAAAGGACCAGAATGGGATGAATCTCCTTTTGACTATAGTGTTGTCCTTACTTCAGCCCCACATTTGTGTAAGGAAGGAAACTTAGATGGCATTGATGAAGTTGTTTATGAACAAGAAACCAAACCAGATTTCACATTGCAAGAAGTTGAACGTGATCAGGAAACAAGCAGCCTTGTTGTTTGGGATTCACAATCTACTTTTGAGAAAGAACAGGGAGAGGCTCAAGTAATTTGGGACACATTAGAGACATTGATAGTAAGTATGAAATTTTTTATTTTGTCATGCCTCAAAACAACAGTTCAACAAATTTGGTTGATCATGATTGGAAATAACAACTCTTGGTTTCAACTGAAGATGAAGTGTACATTTTATCTAGTATGGACAGCAAACACATGCAAGTGGAAAAAATAATTTACAATGCATCTAAGGGACAAAGTGAGCTTAATGTTTCATTGGCTGATTTGCATACATTGAAGAGTTCTATGGAAGAGTTTAAAACAACTTACTTGCACTTGATGCATGATAAAGATATAGCCACCAAGTTTGTTGATAAAACATTATCTTTATCTAAGCAGTTAAGGGGAGAGGTTAGTGAGCTCACCGTTGAGCTTAGCTCCACGAAGATTGCCTTGGAAAGTGTCCAGGAGGCACTTCTTGAAGCTAATGATCAGTTTCACGAGAACCAACAGTTAAATGAGCAAGAAGGTCGAGAAAGGGCAAACAAAATCAAATAGGTAATGGTGGAGCTTGATCACATCTAGGAGGAGTATGACCTAGCTCATTACCCAAGAAAATTTGAAGATATGAGTTCGGATCAACAAGAGGATTGTTTTAGATTGGGAGTTGAGGATAAACTTTGGGTCATTGATAATCCTTTATTTGAATTGGATGTTTATTCAACTCTTGACAGCCCACTTTTTTGAGTTGGAAGATGGAGACTTGGGCAAGTCCAGTGATGCGAGTGAGTTGGATAACCAGGCTTCGGACCCAGGTGCAATTTCTAGACATGAGGTGTTGTCACGAAATTGGCATAGTGGGTCTACTTCTTATTTTGATATTGTTGTTCATCCTTCGACTAGCTTGCACATGACTTCCTCATCAGACTCACATATGACTTGGATGGTTCCCTCAGTTCAGTGGTGGAGTAGTTTATGGTTGAGGCTTAATAGCGGAGATGATTTCATTCCAAGAGACAACTCTGTTGATACCTTCATACACATCTCTCTACTCTTTCTAGTGGGATTTGAGTTTGCTTATCGCTACCACTATTTCCTCTCATTGGATGTGACATTATATTTTAGTGAGCAGTTTGATTTTGTGGTTGGGCAGGCCTTGGGACTGATGGCTATGAGCATTCATCCGCACACTATTTACCCATTCATTTTTTTCCACTCTAGTACATGTTGTAGTGGTTTGGGTAAGTTGGTGTGTTTTGAACCTTTCTTTTGACACTCGGAGGTTGAATGTTAATGTCATGATTTCGGCTAGCTTCAACAGTGGCTTTATTTGGTTGGTTGATTTCAGTATTGTGGTAGTGGATGACTGGTTGCACAGTTTGGTTATCATGTGGAATCATGTTGAGGGTAATCTCTTATGGTTGAGCAGGGTGATTCTCATGGAGACTAGGGATGTGGTTGGTAGAGATTTTACTGACGCATCCTTCTCTGAGTTGTTGTGGTAGGGCATGTTCCATGACATTGATTTCAATCTCATCAGGTTTTTCAGTTTGAGCTTTGATGATCTTATTTCTCTGATGATCTAGGATAGGAGAGTGCGGTTAGGTGACATTGGATAGCCTATTATGATCAGTGTGGTGTAGCTTCAACATGGTGTCATTTTTCTGAGACTCACTTGGAACCCGAGAATCACATTGAGTTCTAGTGCAACGACATTTTGGGATGAGAGAGCTAGTGTGGTATTTCTTGAGCTTACTCTTGTGGCACCCCAGGTTGGTTATCTTGAGGGACATATTTTTGAGGAGTGGGTTGAATTTTGGTGGAACTTTACCACTCTTCTTACAGGTGATATTCAAGAGACTTATGGAGTTAGTGCATTGTAGGGCAGGGATTGGAGCAGTTGGGGTTACAAGCCACCTAGATTTATCTGGGACTCGAGAATCATTTTGGGTTGTGGCATGGATTTCTATGTGGATTGCAGAGTTTTCTGGAATTGCTTGAGGACAAGAAATCTTTGGGAAGGGCGGACTGTAATGTCCCCATTTTTACGAGGTCCTCTTTTAGTCAGGTTGATTCAGGCACACTTACTAGTTTTAATAAGTGTTATTTTTAGCAGGGGGTTTGGTGCAGTGTTTCAGTCTTCGAAGAGCCATCTCGAGCACTTCAATTTCTCTTCGACTCAAGCTTCAGGGCACAATTTACTATTTTTAGCACTTTCTAAAAATAGTAAGTCAATTTGGGTCAATAGGTCCCAATCAGGCAGGTCACTACAACACAAAATTCAGTTCATATAAAGTTACTAAGGCTAAATCAATTTAATATTTGATTTATGCTTCAAAAAAAGGTATATTATAAAGTAACCTTATATTTTATCATTGAGGGTCCTAAGGGGACATAAAAAGTACCATGGCACCTAGTATAATCAACTTAAGTTGTTTTTAAAGCCTTTAAGTATTTAATATTGCATTAAGAGAATGGACGCCAATCTTGAGAAAAGAGATAATTTTTAAATAAAAATAAAGGCTAAAGTTGAAGTTAAGATTTTAAGTTAAATCTTTTTAATTGAGCAAATACTTTGGGCGCCCAAGTTGAAGTCAAAATATTAAAAATGAAATAAAATCAAAAGAAAGGGAGTTTTGGTGTGCCTTCTAGGGTTGCTAGAGAAATGTTTATAAAAACTTCTTTTGAAGTTATTTTCAGCTTATGGATGTTTGGTATTTGCCTGAGCATTGGCTTTGGATCTTGGCTCTATGGTTGATTCAACTTGTTGAGATGAAAATCTCTACAAGATCGTCTGTCGTCGTGTGTGGAAGATCACATCAGGAGAGGATTTGGGGAGCTTCATTCAGGAGCTTCATTGTGCTTTCAAGTTGCAGTTACAGACTTGTGGATTGAATATTTTTGATCTTTTTTTTGAAGAGGATTGTGAGTTAATTGGCTTGTGGGAGTTTGCATCAATTTTGGGTAAAGATAAACTCATTTTGGTGTGTTCATCTCCATTTTCTGGACACTTCGTTAACAGGACTTGAACATGAAGAGTTGCTCTTATCTCTGAAATGAATGAGGTATTCAATATGGGTATTAGTTCTTTGGAAAGCTCTTCCCTGGGCGCCACCATCAAGAAATATTTTGTTATTTTTGAAGGAGTCCTGGATTTAATAGACTAGATCGCCCCTCAGCTGTAGGTGCCTGGTTCTGGGTATTTTTCTCTCTAATCTGATCAGAGTATTAGTGTGGGAGACTTAGTTTTTGGAGAGTTTTTGAGGTTCAACCTTGGCCTAGCATTGCATCAAGTTAGAACCACTTCCCAAGTGTGTTGGACATGGTCATGAGGAAGTTTCAAATCTATTGTTAAAGAGCTAAATTTTAGGTCTGAAAATTACTTTTTTATGGTTTGAAAACTAAATTGTAATGAATAGAAAAAAAAAATTACTATCATTTAGAACTGATTAATGAAGCTCTAAAAAAATATCTTCCTTTCTTGCATTTGCTCCTATTTAATGTTCATTGCATTTAATATCATATGCAAGTTCTTTACCTGTTGATACATGAAACTCATTTCCAAAACATTCTCAAGTGAACACAAACAACAAGTATTGAAAACCAAAAAAAAAGAAAAGAAAAAACAAGAACTTGGTGAACACACAGAAAATTATAAGAGCAGTGGTGAAGTTACTAGGTTCTCAAAAAAAAAAAATTGGGGGTTAGTTATTACAGATATATTTTGTTAATGTTTGAATGAAACATTATCACTGCTTAAGGACTTTATTAAACCATTTGATTGTTGTCTATACTTGTGTTTTAGGCATGTTTGTATGTATATTATCAGACCTGCTACCCACATGCATGTATACCAAGATATCAATAGTTTGATTATATATGCAAGTGTATATATGGGTAGACCCTTTGTGTCTACATATATATAGACATTGGATACATTAAAATAAGTGCACTAGATATAGGTATCAAGATATATATAAACACTATACATATATAGTCACAATTTCTAGACATCTAAATAGACTAGACATCTTGATATTATACATATGTTTTTGTGTGTCTATGTGAATATGCAATATAATATACATAAATGGTTGTATGAAACAATTATGGATAGATTTTTAGTGTGAACTCATATGAAGATATAAAAGACCTAAAGGAGTTTTTTTTCTTGCTTAATGGTTACTTTAGAGTAGCAAATAGAATGTTTATCAATATTTTCTTAACCTTTCATTAAAAACATGAAGGATAGAGACAATGGTAGAATCCCCTGACCATGAGTTTCCACCTTTCCTATTTGTGAATGGATTTGGAAAGGTGAGGTTTAAGATTAAGTATAGAATCCCTAATAATTTACAAGCAATTGGGATGGAGAGGAGTTGATAATAGAGATAACAAAAATAGACATTTGTTAAAAGAGGGCCAAGTGGCAATATAAATCAAGCATAACTTGAAACATTGAGTTGTAAAACCTACTCTTACTTAAAAGACATGTGTTCATGATGTTATTGTACCATCATGGGCAAATGGGGAAGTCATTGAAGTAGCAATGGAGGTAGTTTTGTGGTGGAATCCTTTGTTGTAAAAGCATAGTGGAGTGAAAGGGAAAGTGTTGATAAAGGTAATTTTGATCTTTCAACCTTAGTAATTGAATGATGAGATAAGCTTCTTGTTAAATTTGTATGATTTCTTAACTGCAAGAATGATTTGGGTTTTATAAGGTTTTCAATATAATTCATATCTCAGACATGGATATGGTCGTGGTAGGAGGTGCTTAGAATAATTATGGTTATAAGTAATATGGCACATCTATCCTAATGTCCAACATTTTTGGCCTCACTTTTCTTGGCTAATGGTTTTAACGACCCCTATCAAGTAATACAATCACCAACAATTGATTGAAAGACAATACAATCTCTTTCCCCTTAGTAGGCAAGAGGTGAAAAGTCCTTGTAGAGAAAAAAAATCTAGACAACTTTATTTTCTCATCATTAAAGTTCAAAAAGGAAAAATCAAAACTAAACAAACTTCAATAGTCAAACTAAAAGAAAATGCAACTACTCCTATGAAAATTACCTTTCAAGCAATGTGTTCATTCTCCCATAAAAAATTAACTAAAGAAAGGAATTGTCCTCCAACCTCTTCGTCGAGTCCTCCAATCTCCTGGTGGGGTCCTCCAACATCCATTTTGACCTTTAGATTATATTAACCAAATTGATCCTAAGGGACTATGGACCACACTATGCAACTTATTTATCTCTAAAAACATCATTAGATGTAGAATCAACCATAAAATATTTGAAGGAATATGAATAAAAATATGTAGTCATTTCAAAGATAAGGGTGCCAATTTCAATTGAAAAAAAACTCATTATAATGAAACCTTATAAATCTAATACAACATTGCAACTTATTTATCCTCCAAAAACCATTTTTTTTTAAAATACCAACTTGTCTCCCTCTTTCAATGCCTATACTTACCCAATAAATTATTTTTTTGGCATAAAAAGGTTATGATCCAAATATTGTGCTACCTCATCCCATGGATCACACTCATTTGGGACCTTTATTTATGTTACCAAAATTACAAAGTTTGATGGAAAGGATCTAGTCACCTATTAACCAAATGGATCAAATCCCATGTGAATAGAAGGTTACAATTGCATCCTTACATTTGGGTTGCTTATTTAGTATGCATAGTTGTGTGCTTAAAAAAAAAAAAACTCTCAATGTCACTTGGTCAATTTTTATAGAGGAATGACATATGCATTATAGTAATAATGTATCGAATAATTACTTCAACCGCTTAACAAAACTTGAGAAACAAGACCAATCAAAAAATACATTCAACAATTCTAGAACCTATCCTTGAAAGTAGAGTTGATTATGGAGGAGAACTTAAATGAGTTGTTTCTTTGAAAGCTCAAAGATCAAATCTAACATGATTTATGCATGTTTACTCTACATACTATATATAATTCTTAATTTATTAAGGCATGTAGAGTAGAGGAAAGGGTTTGGTCAACAAAAGGTAGGGATTTGTAAGCATAAGAGAGAGGAGCTCTCTAGCATAGACATTCCCTCAACCTATTAGATTGATTCCTGAACAAATCGAAGAAAAATGAAAATGGGGTTATGTTCTAATTATGATAGCAAATATACTTGAGGAGATAAAAGTGTTGAAAAGAAGTTGTTCTAGATTGAAGGTGTTGGTGAAAAGAAGATAGAATTATTATAAGGTGTTGAGTTATGCACCTTTTAGAATTGGCGCCTCACAAACCCTCAAGGTGGTAGGGTGGTTGAAAATAGATAGGCTAACAACTCAAGAAGCATTCACAACTTTATCAACAATAAGTTGGGTACTTGTTTGAACTATTTTATTTTTCCAATTATATAATTTCAAGTCATGATTGTAGATGTGGTATAGTCATTTGTTCAATTAAATTCCATACTATTAAACGTACTATGGGAGAATATCGACTAGATTAGCATTTGGATTTATGTGGTCAAATTATACATGTTTTGGAGTGCAATGGTTGACTACACTAAGAACAATTGAGTGAACCCTAGGAGTTGTTCATGTATTTTTATTTAGAGGGTAAGAGATTTGAATTGGGAGGGTTGCATACAAATTCTCAACAAATGGTAATCCCTCACCAAATAAAAAGAATGCTCAAAAAAAGTGTGGATGGGTTTATTGCCCAATAATTTCTATTAAAAGAAAAATAGTCAAATATTCATACACTATTAGATTTGCAAGCAATTATAGATAAGCACTCAATAGTTTTGGAGGATGTGCCAAAGTTAATTCCTCCCAAAAGAGATTATGATCATGCCATTCAACTAGTACCAAGGAGCCAACTACTCAATATTAGACCCTACAAGTACCCATATGTATCAAAAAATAATATTAAGATGGTATAAGAAATGTCAGAGACAAGTACTATCAAGCATAGTCAAAGTGCTTATTACTCTCTAGTGGTTGTGGGGCATAAGAAATATCACACTTGACATATGTGTTTAAATTACAAAGAGATCACAAAATGCACAATCAATAAATAATTCCAATCCTAGTGATTGGTTATTTGTTACATGAGCTACATAACGCTACTTATTTTACCAAAATTGATCTTCATTATTATTATCATCAAATCAAAATTAGAGTATAATATAAATAAAACAACTTTCAAAACATGTGATGATCATTATGAATTACTAGTGTTGACTTTTAGCCTCACAAATGTTCCATATACATTTCAAAGTTTGATGAAATATATCTTTAGGCCATTTTTATAGAAATTTGTTTTGGTACTTTTTGATGAAATATAATATATATATAGAAAAATTTGGAACACTTGTGACATTTAAGTTAGGGTTTGGACACTCTTGAACAACATCAACTTTATACTAAGTCATCCAAGTGTGTTTTTGGACTCTAATAGGTGCAATACCTGGGTCATATTATTTTGTGTGAAGATGTCAAGGTGGAACCTCACAATATCAATGCCATGGTAGAATGGAAAGTGCCCCAAACCCTCAAGAACCTAAGGTTTCTTAGGGACTACAAGTTACTATCATTGATTCATAAAAAATATGGCAGCATAACTTTTAGTTGATGAAGTAGCTATCAAAGTATTTAAAAATTCAAAGGAAGCCATGTGCTCGAATTTAGTTCTAGCTACCCTAGATTTTATTAATCATTCATTGTGGAAAGTGACACTTTAGGATATGACATAAGACTTGTACTCATGTAAGAGGGAAGGCCCTTTGCATTTGAGATTCACCAACTTAAAATACAAAATTTTGTTGAAGCTCATTTATAAAAACTGACGATTATCCTTCATGCAATCAAATAATGGAATAATTGTTGGGAATACACTTTTAATGTGAAGATAGATCATAATAGTCTTAATTAATTCTTGGAATAGGTGTTGCATCAAAAGAACAATATAAATGGGTTAAATATGTTGGCATGACTTTAAGAGCATATACAAGAAAGAAAAGAAGAATGTTGTGGTTGATTCTCTATCTATGAGGGATGGACTCACAACCACTATTGTGTCAATTCCATCTTGTAGGAAAATTAGGTGAATGAGGCATAAGAACAATGAGAGGACATGGATACACAAAATCACATTCAAAAGATCCAACAAGATCTTAGTGTGTCAAATAAAATTATGTAGAAAGGAGATTTTCTATGGTGTAGGGATTGATTTACTCCCTTGTTTAAATACTCATAAATCAAACCCAAAATTACTCATAAATATTTATTCTCTTGTTTAAATACTTAGCTTTCTTGTAGCTTATCATATCATCACCAATTAGATGGTCAAACTATGGTGGTCAACAATTGTTTGGAGGGTTATCTCTATTGTTTTGATTTAGATAAATAAAAAAGATGGATGCAACAATTGTCACTAGAAAAATGGTGGTATAGAACTTATTTCCACACTTCATCCAAAATGTATCTACTTTAAACACTATATGGGTAGCATTCGCCATCCATCACCTCTATTTTTAGTGTACAACCAAAGTTTAGAGCAATTGAAGAACAAATTTAACACCAATAAGAGGCACTCTCTAGTCTTAAGGAGAAATTGGCAATGATGTAGAACACAATGAAGCGACAAGTTGATCATCATTGTAATGAAATTTTTTGAAGTAGGAGAGTGGACCTTTATGTAATTAGAACCATATAAGCATATGTCACTAAAACAACAAAGGATAACAATCTTTCAC
Organism: Sequoia sempervirens; assembly: GCA_007258455.2. Taxonomy (NCBI): domain Eukaryota; kingdom Viridiplantae; phylum Streptophyta; class Pinopsida; order Cupressales; family Cupressaceae; genus Sequoia; species Sequoia sempervirens. The sequence goes on along the minus strand of VDFB02256444.1, from coordinate 7,167 downwards.
CTAATTATTGCAACCCTTATTAAATTTTGCAAAAGATTAGTATTGTAACATACAAATGGAGTTACCTTAGTCAACAAAAATATATCTAACTTTCCATGTTTCTGCTTGAAGGTCATTAGACAAAGATTTTCAACCTCGATAGAGTTACTAGAGTTTGATAAGTAGATCAAGATCATTTTGGAACTTAAGGGAATATTTCAAACATGCACTAAGAGGTTGTAAACTAGGATGATTACAAGGCATATGATCAAATGAAAGGATCCAAACAATCAAGATATTCCATGGGAGGACGAAGCATTCTTGTAGAAGCATGCCACAATCACCAACATGGAGGACAATATTGGTTTTAAGAGGAGGATTGTGTTATACCTTACCTATAGCAACATTAGAAATGTGTGGCTAAATTGTGGCTAGCACAACTTAAGTCATGTAATCATTTGTATAACATTATATTGGTAGTAAGGATGGCTTGGGTGGTCCCCATGGCACAAGTAAGGTGTATATAGGAGATATTATCATCATATTGTGAATTATGTTACTATGAAAAAAATTAAAGTTGCCCCCTTAAAGTGACCTACTATTACCAATTATTGGCAAGTAATTCCTATTATATTACCAATTATTTCCTACTGTATTATTCTCTTATACATGTAATTTCATTACATCATATATGAAGGGAATCAATGGTTTCAACATATTTATAATTCAAAATGTGTGCATTCAAATAATCTATGTAGGTCCATTAAAACCACCTGGAATAGCCACTTGGTGGGGTTTAGACGAGCTTCATTTGAAACAATAGCTATTGGAAGATCTAAAAACCTCTCTAAGACCTACACTAACCATTTATAAATCTATAGAATTCAACCATAACTTGTCATGTTACCATTTAATTTTCAAGTTGTGAGGGCCCACATACATTGCTAACTCTATCCCACAAACAATGCATTCTCCAAGATAAATCAATCAAGAAATGACACATTAGCATATCTTATAAAAAATGACATATAGAATTGGCTTACTCCTAACTAATACTTCAAAATATTTATTGATTGATGTTTACTATTTGATTTGGTCTATATATCCAAAGATGTTGGTTCTCAATTGTCAACTAAGGGATAAAAGTGGGTACATAGACACAAGACCTATTAGCCCAATAAACTCATTGACAATCACAACAACTAAGGGGTTAAGAAAAATAAAATATTAACAAATTGTTAACAAGGGTTAATCAAAACCACATTCAATAATTGTTAAAAATTTGAAAGGGCCAAAATTGGGACCAAGTGACAAACCGAACAACAAACACAAACACAAACACAAAGAAAGACAACAAGCACCAAAGATAACCAAAAGCTACATCAAGAAAATTATACAAAATTCATTCTTATAAAGTACCATTAACAAGTTATAATAATGCCCACAATCAAGCTATGAATCTTAGAGGACAACTCTTGTACTTGAAAAATAAATTGACAAAATGATGGTGATTGATATGATCCAATAGAGATTGTATCCTTAACTAATTTGATAAAAGATGTAATGATTTTTCTCAAAGAATTCAAATACTTGATCCATGATAGATAAGAGGGAAGTGGTGTGCACAATATGTTGCAAGAGGCATACAAGGTTAACTACTATGCAATTTGTTTAATGAAATAAAAAATCATAATGCATTATGTGAAATATTTTCATGTTAATCTAAATGAATAAGAAAAAAAAGAATTTATAATGAGCTTTAATAAGGCTAACAACATAATTGGAAGCAACAAAGATATGTAGGTCTCCATCATCCTAAATTTGATGTAATGGTCATTCAATAATTTAGTATGAAGCATAAAGTAAGTGGGGTTATTTTGGAAAAAAAAATCATAGCAAAAAAAGAGCAATCATTTTAAAAGTGTTGATAGTGTGAATTGAGGACCATGATGATAATACTTGCCCCAAGTATAGAATGGCTAGCATGAATTTAGCTAACAATGAATCAATGAGCCTAGTCCTTATTGAAGCATGTGCAAAGAAAGAAATTTGGAGGTCATGTAGTGGAGGAGAAAATATTAGATGCAAAAGAAGAAATTTATAAGGCAATGGAAGAAGAAATATAATTTATGAGCCTACATTGAGAAAGTTTATGAAGAAGTGTGAGGAGGAAGCAGTGGTTTGATGTATACATACAAAGGGTTACCATTATCCAATTGTCAAAGGAGTAGAATAATTTTGATATAATTAAAATGAATGGAAGATAGCAATATTTTTCTTCATGCTCTATCACTTCTTTGATTTAGAATATGAGATCATCACTAATAGTCAGGATTGACCAAGATGTAGTTGATAGTGAAAATACTAATGTGGTATTTAATATCAACGCCATCAATAGTAGTTCCATCTTCAACAACCTAATTTTTAGCATAGTTCCTAGCAATTCCTACTTCCTCTTTTACACCTAAAACACAATTTCTCCATCCATTCATACTCTCTAGAACCAAAAAGCAAATCATGAAGGATGATAACCTATTTAAAGACATGATAAGATGTAGACATAACTTGTCATACTAATGGCTATAACTAAAATAAATAAATAATATGATTGCAGTAAAATAAAGAGTTAATTACCCTATCTCCAAGCATTTGAAGCTATTGAGTTGGTTTAATGTTTGATTTTATGGGTAACTTTCAACAATACTATTAGAGGTAATAGTCAAACATGTTCACTCAATGTCCATTTCTCTATAATTTTTTGATGCACAATGGACTAGGGATCTATATCTCCATGTCCATTGCAATATTATTAAATGCTAATACTTCGAGAAACATAAATGTGCAATCTTTGAAAGTACTAAATGAATAAAGAAAAAGAAACTAGTAAATGAAAAGTTTGTAAAGTTTATTGAATTCAATCAATTATCCTTGTATAATGATTATTTAGATTGTACCAAAGCATATCCTCTATGGACACGTGTCCATTACCCAATGATACTAATTCCCATTTGTGGGCCATTATAACTTATTTGAGTCCAAATAAAAATAAGTATTCAAAGTTGTTCAATGAATTATATAATTAACATGAATTAGGTCAAAATTTAAATTATCTCAAACTTATGAAACTTCTTACTTGATTTTAGCATTTCATTTAATCGTGTAGTAGTGTACATTTTGGAGGGAGATTCAATTTTACAGTGACTCTAGAAACTACTAGATAATCTTAGGTGATGCATACAACCTTGTTTAGTAGAAAAGAGGGTTAAATAAGGTTGTTAAGATATCATCTCCTAGATGGAGGGTGATCTCATGCACAGTCAAGGATGAGTATTTTATCCATATACTCTCCAAAATTTGCTTATAGATTAACAGACTTATTCAATTACTTCCTCAAAGTTTCACTACACATATTTCACCCATTTTATTGCTTGGGCTTCACAAAGATTTGATTGATTTCATCTTCTAAACACAAAGGTGCCACAATGAATGGATCATCTCGAGCTCATCAATTGTATTCTTTTCTTAAGCATATAAGGGTGGGGTGGAAGGAATGCCTCCTATGAAATCTTCCAATAGCCTTACAATATCATTAGGATGAGGACAATATAAGATCTTGGTAACAAGATTATTATCTCCACAATAAACATCATCAAGCATACCACACAATAGAATTATGAAAAGGAAATTGAATAGATCTAGAATACCATGCAAATCAAAGTATAAATGGGAAATTGAATAGAGGGTTTATGCTAACAATATGTTGGTAAAGATAATTGGGTGTGATCAAATATGAATACAATCTTGAACCAAACTTTAAAAAATATCCATGAAAAGCTCACTTCCAACAAATTCAATGACTATTTGTAGATAAATGTGTGGATTTTGAGTGTGTGATCAAATATGAATACAATATTTAACCAAACTTTTAAAAATATCTATAAAAAGCTCACTTCCAACAATTCAATGGCTTTTTGTAGCTAAATGTGTGGAGTTGCATCATTCACACCAAACATTGTTTACCAAGAGCAAGCACATAACAATGGCAAAAAAGCTAATCAAGGGTGTGGAGTAGGTAAAGTAGTAGAAGTGTGAAGAGGAAGTAATATTATGCTTTATAGATACAAAGGTTTGTTGTTAAGACATTTTCAAAGGTATAGGATAATGTTGATAGAGTTAAAGAGAATGGGAGATAGCAATATTTCTCTTCATGCTCTAGCTCTTCTTTGGTTTAGAATTTGAGATCATCACTAATAGTGAGTATTGGCCAATATGTAATTGATAATAAGAAGGGTAATGTGGTCTTTAATGTCAACACCATCAATAGCAATTCCATCTTCAACAACATAAATTTTAGCATTGTTCCTACACATTCCTACTTCCTCTTTTACACCTGAAACACAATTTCTTCACCTACCTCATAATCTCTAGAACAAAAAATTGTTAAGGATGATAACTTATTTAAAGATGGGATACAATGTACACATGATGTATCATAACATTGGCTATAGTTACAATAAAACAAGTATGACTGCAATGTAATAAAAAACTAATTACCTTAATGTAGCATTTGAAGCTATTGAGTTGATGTAATATTTGATTTTAGGGGTAGTTGTCAACAATACTATTAAAAACAATAGTCAAACATGTTCCCTCAATGTCTATTTCTTTATATTTATTGATGTGCAATGGATTAGCAACCTTTACCTTCATGTCCATTACTATATTATTAAATGAAAACCAACCTAATACTTTGATACACATACGTATGAAATATCTAAAACAACTAAATGAGTAAATAAAGAAACTAAGAAATGAAGTTTGCAAAGTTAATTGAGTTCAATCTACTAGCACTATATAATGATTACTTAGATTGTTACAAGCACATATAACCATTTCTGCAAGATACTAATTCCCATCAATGGGCCATTATACCTCATTTAGGTCCAAATAAAAATAAATATCCAATGTTGTTGAATGAATTATATAATTAACATGACTTAGGCCCAAATTTAAACCAAGACTCAAACTTTTGAAAATCTGTTAACTGATTTGAGCATTTAGTATAGTCATGTAGAAATGTAGATTTTGCATTGAGATTCAATTTTAGAGAACAGCTCTAGAAACTAGCATATAATCTTGGGTGATACATACAAGCTTGTTTAGTAGGAAAGAGAGGAAAATAATGTTGTGAGATTATCTACTTAATATGGAGTACATATAATATGCAAATATATGTATGCATATGTCCACACGGAGCTAATCTCATGTACAATCAAAGATGAGTATTATGTTTATATACTCCCCAAAATTTATCTATAGATTACCATAGACTTATCCAATGGCTTGCTCAATGTTTTGCTACATGTATTTTGCTCATTTTGTTGCATGGGCTTCACAAAGATTTGTGCACACAGATTTGTTCAATGTTTTGTTGCATATATTTTACTCATTGTGTTGCATGGGCTTCACAAAAATGTGTGTACAAGGGTGAGTATTATGTCCATATACTCTCTAAATTGTGTTTATACTTTATATATTACCTTACTCAATGTTTTGCTGCATGTATTTTACTCGTTTTGTTGCATGGGTTTCACAAAGATTTTAAAGTTTTCATCTTCCAAACACAAAGGTAGCACAATGCAAGCATCATGCCATACTCATCAATTGTCTTCTATTCTTATGCATATGAGGTTGGGCGTATAGGAGGAATGTCTCACGTGAAATCTTTCAACAACCTTACAATCTCATGGTGATTAGGGCATATAATATCTTGGTAATAAGATGATTATCTCCACAATAACTAACATCAAGAATACCGTGCAAATCAAAGTATGAATAGGAAGTTGAATTGATCCAGGATACCATGCAAATCAGAGTATAAATGGGAAATTGAATAGAGGGCTTGTGCTAACAATATATGTTGTAAAGAATAACTGGGGGTGCTATCAAATATGAATACAATTTTTAACCAAACTTTTAAAAAGATCGATAAAAACCTCACTTCCAACTAAGTCAATGGCTATTTGTAGCTTAATGTCTGGATTTACATCGTCCACACTAGACCTTGTTTGGCAAGATAGAGCGCATAACTTCATAGTGTCAGGAAAATATAGATTTCACCACTGCTCGAGTTGGACGTCTATATGAATACAAAACTAACCATTATCGAAATCCATACATCTCAACATATTAAGTTACTATTCAGATGGTGCAAGTAAAACTCTATTATCGCGATAGTATTATCCATGACGAGTAACCTTAAACATTTAAAAAAAAAAAAAAAATCTAATGTGAATTTTGTCATTTTTATTACAGATGTTTTGGTCTCTGTTTATATATAGTTAAGAGTCATTAACGATAGTAGCTTCGGTAGCACGCAAGGCAATTCATCCAGTTCTCATGCTTTTAGTGGTCTATGAGTCAGTCTATGGAATACGACATTTTGGTATCGCAACATAATTTGGGATATTTATAAGCGGCATAAAAAGAAGGATGTGGCAATGCTTTCGAGCCGTAGTCATGCATATTTTTTATATTTTCTTCTATAAATTTAATAGAGTTAAAAACTTTATTATTCCAATTATTCAAAACTTACTATCAATCGCAAAAATCAATGTGTTGCTTAGCATATTTGGTTAGTCTATAGAAGCCAAATTTGAGTTGACATATCTTTAAGTCAAAAAATAAACAACGGCCACTTTAACCTCAAGAATAGTAAAATACATATCCAGAAAAACAGTCTTCTCATGAATATGGTAGAAATGCACAACCCAAGTCCACTGTCCTCGTTCAGAAGCAGAAAAACGGCATAGATACACAACGATAAATATTTCTAGTTAAACATAACTTATTTACGTCAGTCACAATCCAAGCATACATATTTATCGCAACATAAAGACGTAGCATTGTAGAAATGTGAAGAAGATTTTTCTACAACCTATCTAATCAAGTGTCTGGAAAAAAAGGCGAGGGAAACCTTCATTTGAATTTTGATTTCTACAAAAATGGTTTGCAATAAATCAAATTTCAACAATATAGATTACACCATCACAATTACTTGTTTTTTCAAAGACGCTAAAGATTGTGCTTCTTATTCAACTAGGGGATTGACTGAATCTAAAACAATATATAGCAGACATTTTGCTGGCAAAAGTTAAAAAACAACACATAGATGTGGACAGCCTGATT
>VDFB02256443.1:0-108519 GCA_007258455.2 Sequoia sempervirens | reverse complement strand
ATTAGACAAAGATTTTCAACCTCGATAGAGTTACTAGAGTTTGATAAGTAGATCAAGATCATTTTGGAACTTAAGGGAATATTTCAAACATGCACTAAGAGGTTGTAAACTAGGATGATTACAAGGCATATGATCAAATGAAAGGATCCAAACAATCAAGATATTCCATGGGAGGACGAAGCATTCTTGTAGAAGCATGCCACAATCACCAACATGGAGGACAATATTGGTTTTAAGAGGAGGATTGTGTTATACCTTACCTATAGCAACATTAGAAATGTGTGGCTAAATTGTGGCTAGCACAACTTAAGTCATGTAATCATTTGTATAACATTATATTGGTAGTAAGGATGGCTTGGGTGGTCCCCATGGCACAAGTAAGGTGTATATAGGAGATATTATCATCATATTGTGAATTATGTTACTATGAAAAAAATTAAAGTTGCCCCCTTAAAGTGACCTACTATTACCAATTATTGGCAAGTAATTCCTATTATATTACCAATTATTTCCTACTGTATTATTCTCTTATACATGTAATTTCATTACATCATATATGAAGGGAATCAATGGTTTCAACATATTTATAATTCAAAATGTGTGCATTCAAATAATCTATGTAGGTCCATTAAAACCACCTGGAATAGCCACTTGGTGGGGTTTAGACGAGCTTCATTTGAAACAATAGCTATTGGAAGATCTAAAAACCTCTCTAAGACCTACACTAACCATTTATAAATCTATAGAATTCAACCATAACTTGTCATGTTACCATTTAATTTTCAAGTTGTGAGGGCCCACATACATTGCTAACTCTATCCCACAAACAATGCATTCTCCAAGATAAATCAATCAAGAAATGACACATTAGCATATCTTATAAAAAATGACATATAGAATTGGCTTACTCCTAACTAATACTTCAAAATATTTATTGATTGATGTTTACTATTTGATTTGGTCTATATATCCAAAGATGTTGGTTCTCAATTGTCAACTAAGGGATAAAAGTGGGTACATAGACACAAGACCTATTAGCCCAATAAACTCATTGACAATCACAACAACTAAGGGGTTAAGAAAAATAAAATATTAACAAATTGTTAACAAGGGTTAATCAAAACCACATTCAATAATTGTTAAAAATTTGAAAGGGCCAAAATTGGGACCAAGTGACAAACCGAACAACAAACACAAACACAAACACAAAGAAAGACAACAAGCACCAAAGATAACCAAAAGCTACATCAAGAAAATTATACAAAATTCATTCTTATAAAGTACCATTAACAAGTTATAATAATGCCCACAATCAAGCTATGAATCTTAGAGGACAACTCTTGTACTTGAAAAATAAATTGACAAAATGATGGTGATTGATATGATCCAATAGAGATTGTATCCTTAACTAATTTGATAAAAGATGTAATGATTTTTCTCAAAGAATTCAAATACTTGATCCATGATAGATAAGAGGGAAGTGGTGTGCACAATATGTTGCAAGAGGCATACAAGGTTAACTACTATGCAATTTGTTTAATGAAATAAAAAATCATAATGCATTATGTGAAATATTTTCATGTTAATCTAAATGAATAAGAAAAAAAAGAATTTATAATGAGCTTTAATAAGGCTAACAACATAATTGGAAGCAACAAAGATATGTAGGTCTCCATCATCCTAAATTTGATGTAATGGTCATTCAATAATTTAGTATGAAGCATAAAGTAAGTGGGGTTATTTTGGAAAAAAAAATCATAGCAAAAAAAGAGCAATCATTTTAAAAGTGTTGATAGTGTGAATTGAGGACCATGATGATAATACTTGCCCCAAGTATAGAATGGCTAGCATGAATTTAGCTAACAATGAATCAATGAGCCTAGTCCTTATTGAAGCATGTGCAAAGAAAGAAATTTGGAGGTCATGTAGTGGAGGAGAAAATATTAGATGCAAAAGAAGAAATTTATAAGGCAATGGAAGAAGAAATATAATTTATGAGCCTACATTGAGAAAGTTTATGAAGAAGTGTGAGGAGGAAGCAGTGGTTTGATGTATACATACAAAGGGTTACCATTATCCAATTGTCAAAGGAGTAGAATAATTTTGATATAATTAAAATGAATGGAAGATAGCAATATTTTTCTTCATGCTCTATCACTTCTTTGATTTAGAATATGAGATCATCACTAATAGTCAGGATTGACCAAGATGTAGTTGATAGTGAAAATACTAATGTGGTATTTAATATCAACGCCATCAATAGTAGTTCCATCTTCAACAACCTAATTTTTAGCATAGTTCCTAGCAATTCCTACTTCCTCTTTTACACCTAAAACACAATTTCTCCATCCATTCATACTCTCTAGAACCAAAAAGCAAATCATGAAGGATGATAACCTATTTAAAGACATGATAAGATGTAGACATAACTTGTCATACTAATGGCTATAACTAAAATAAAGAGTTAATTACCCTATCTCCAAGCATTTGAAGCTATTGAGTTGGTTTAATGTTTGATTTTATGGGTAACTTTCAACAATACTATTAGAGGTAATAGTCAAACATGTTCACTCAATGTCCATTTCTCTATAATTTTTTGATGCACAATGGACTAGGGATCTATATCTCCATGTCCATTGCAATATTATTAAATGCTAATACTTCGAGAAACATAAATGTGCAATCTTTGAAAGTACTAAATGAATAAAGAAAAAGAAACTAGTAAATGAAAAGTTTGTAAAGTTTATTGAATTCAATCAATTATCCTTGTATAATGATTATTTAGATTGTACCAAAGCATATCCTCTATGGACACGTGTCCATTACCCAATGATACTAATTCCCATTTGTGGGCCATTATAACTTATTTGAGTCCAAATAAAAATAAGTATTCAAAGTTGTTCAATGAATTATATAATTAACATGAATTAGGTCAAAATTTAAATTATCTCAAACTTATGAAACTTCTTACTTGATTTTAGCATTTCATTTAATCGTGTAGTAGTGTATATTTTGGAGGGAGATTCAATTTTACAGTGACTCTAGAAACTACTAGATAATCTTAGGTGATGCATACAACCTTGTTTAGTAGAAAAGAGGGTTAAATAAGGTTGTTAAGATATCATCTCCTAGATGGAGGGTGATCTCATGCACAGTCAAGGATGAGTATTTTATCCATATACTCTCCAAAATTTGCTTATAGATTAACAGACTTATTCAATTACTTCCTCAAAGTTTCACTACACATATTTCACCCATTTTATTGCTTGGGCTTCACAAAGATTTGATTGATTTCATCTTCTAAACACAAAGGTGCCACAATGAATGGATCATCTCGAGCTCATCAATTGTATTCTTTTCTTAAGCATATAAGGGTGGGGTGGAAGGAATGCCTCCTATGAAATCTTCCAATAGCCTTACAATATCATTAGGATGAGGACAATATAAGATCTTGGTAACAAGATTATTATCTCCACAATAAACATCATCAAGCATACCACACAATAGAATTATGAAAAGGAAATTGAATAGAGGGTTTATGCTAACAATATGTTGGTAAAGATAATTGGGTGTGATCAAATATGAATACAATCTTGAACCAAACTTTAAAAAATATCCATGAAAAGCTCACTTCCAACAAATTCAATGACTATTTGTAGATAAATGTGTGGATTTTGAGTGTGTGATCAAATATGAATACAATATTTAACCAAACTTTTAAAAATATCTATAAAAAGCTCACTTCCAACAATTCAATGGCTTTTTGTAGCTAAATGTGTGGAGTTGCATCATTCACACCAAACATTGTTTGCCAAGAGCAAGCACATAACAATGGCAAAAAAGCTAATCAAGGGTGTGGAGTAGGTAAAGTAGTAGAAGTGTGAAGAGGAAGTAATATTATGCTTTATAGATACAAAGGTTTGTTGTTAAGACATTTTCAAAGGTATAGGATAATGTTGATAGAGTTAAAGAGAATGGGAGATAGCAATATTTCTCTTCATGCTCTAGCTCTTCTTTGGTTTAGAATTTGAGATCATCACTAATAGTGAGTATTGGCCAATATGTAATTGATAATAAGAAGGGTAATGTGGTCTTTAATGTCAACACCATCAATAGCAATTCCATCTTCAACAACATAAATTTTAGCATTGTTCCTACACATTCCTACTTCCTCTTTTACACCTGAAACACAATTTCTTCACCTACCTCATAATCTCTAGAACAAAAAATTGTTAAGGATGATAACTTATTTAAAGATGGGATACAATGTACACATGATGTATCATAACATTGGCTATAGTTACAATAAAACAAGTATGACTGCAATGTAATAAAAAACTAATTACCTTAATGTAGCATTTGAAGCTATTGAGTTGATGTAATATTTGATTTTAGGGGTAGTTGTCAACAATACTATTAAAAACAATAGTCAAACATGTTCCCTCAATGTCTATTTCTTTATATTTATTGATGTGCAATGGATTAGCAACCTTTACCTTCATGTCCATTACTATATTATTAAATGAAAACCAACCTAATACTTTGATACACATACGTATGAAATATCTAAAACAACTAAATGAGTAAATAAAGAAACTAAGAAATGAAGTTTGCAAAGTTAATTTGAGTTCAATCTACTAGCACTATATAATGATTACTTAGATTGTTACAAGCACATATGACCATTTCTGCAAGATACTAATTCCCATCAATGGGCCATTATACCTCATTTAGGTCCAAATAAAAATAAATATCCAATGTTGTTGAATGAATTATATAATTAACATGACTTAGGCCCAAATTTAAACCAAGACTCAAACTTTTGAAAATCTGTTAACTGATTTGAGCATTTAGTATAGTCATGTAGAAATGTATATTTTGCATTGAGATTCAATTTTAGAGAACAGCTCTAGAAACTAGCATATAATCTTGGGTGATACATACAAGCTTGTTTAGTAGGAAAGAGAGGAAAATAATGTTGTGAGATTATCTACTTAATATGGAGTACATATAATATGCAAATATATGTATGCATATGTCCACACGGAGCTAATCTCATGTACAATCAAAGATGAGTATTATGTTTATATACTCCCCAAAATTTATCTATAGATTACCATAGACTTATCCAATGGCTTGCTCAATGTTTTGCTACATGTATTTTGCTCATTTTGTTGCATGGGCTTCACAAAGATTTGTGCACACAGATTTGTTCAATGTTTTGTTGCATATATTTTACTCATTGTGTTGCATGGGCTTCACAAAAATGTGTGCACAAGGGTGAGTATTATGTCCATATACTCTCTAAATTGTGTTTATACTTTATATATTACCTTACTCAATGTTTTGCTGCATGTATTTTACTCGTTTTGTTGCATGGGTTTCACAAAGATTTTAAAGTTTTCATCTTCCAAACACAAAGGTAGCACAATGCAAGCATCATGCCATACTCATCAATTGTCTTCTATTCTTATGCATATGAGGTTGGGCGTATAGGAGGAATGTCTCACGTGAAATCTTTCAACAACCTTACAATCTCATGGTGATTAGGGCATATAATATCTTGGTAATAAGATGATTATCTCCACAATAACTAACATCAAGAATACCGTGCAAATCAAAGTATGAATAGGAAGTTGAATTGATCCAGGATACCATGCAAATCAGAGTATAAATGGGAAATTGAATAGAGGGCTTGTGCTAACAATATATGTTGTAAAGAATAACTGGGGGTGCTATCAAATATGAATACAATTTTTAACCAAACTTTTAAAAAGATCGATAAAAACCTCACTTCCAACTAAGTCAATGGCTATTTGTAGCTTAATGTCTGGATTTACATCGTCCACACTAGACCTTGTTTGGCAAGATAGAGCGCATAACTTCATAGTGTCAGGCAAATATAGATTTCACCACTGCTCGAGTTGGACGTCTATATGAATACAAAACTAACCATTATCCAAATCCATACATCTCAACATATAAAGTTACTATTCAGATGGTGCATGTAAAACTCTATTATCGCGATAGTATTATCCATGACGAGTAACCTTAAACATTTAAAAAAAAAAAAAAATCTAATGTGAATTTTGTCATTTTTATTACAGATGTTTTGGTCTCTGTTTATATATAGTTAAGAGTCATTAACGATAGTAGCTTCGGTAGCACGCAAGGCAATTCATCCAGTTCTCATGCTTTTAGTGGTCTATGAGTCAGTCTATGGAATACGACATTTTGGTATCGCAACATAATTTGGGATATTTATAAGCGGCATAAAAAGAAGGATGTGGCAATGCTTTCGAGCCGTAGTCATGCATATTTTTTATATTTTCTTCTATAAATTTAATAGAGTTAAAAACTTTATTATTCCAATTATTCAAAACTTACTATCAATCGCAAAAATCAATGTGTTGCTTAGCATATTTGGTTAGTCTATAGAAGCCAAATTTGAGTTGACATATCTTTAAGTCAAAAAATAAACAACGGCCACTTTAACCTCAAGAATAGTAAAATACATATCCAGAAAAACAGTCTTCTCATGAATATGGTAGAAATGCACAACCCAAGTCCACTGTCCTCGTTCAGAAGCAGAAAAACGGCATAGATACACAACGATAAATATTTCTAGTTAAACATAACTTATTTACGTCAGTCACAATCCAAGCATACATATTTATCGCAACATAAAGACGTAGCATTGTAGAAATGTGAAGAAGATTTTTCTACAACCTATCTAATCAAGTGTCTGGAAAAAAAGGCGAGGGAAACCTTCATTTGAATTTTGATTTCTACAAAATGGTTTGCAATAAATCAAATTTCAACAATATAGATTACACCATCACAATTACTTGTTTTTTCAAAGACGCTAAAGATTGTGCTTCTTATTCAACTAGGGGATTGATTGAATCTAAAACAATATATAGCAGACATTTTGCTGGCAAAAGTTAAAAAACAACACATAGATGTGGACAGCCTGATTTACAAGAACAGCATGGCACCAGAGCTTGTTGATCTCATCTTAAGACAACGTCGAGACTATAAACAGAATGTAGACTTTCATAAGCATAAATTCTGAGCACTCCCTTGTTTTGGTGCTATCAAGCATTGTGACTGGAACAGTACCATCACTTGCAGTTGGCAATTTAAATTACTTGTATTCAGACTAATTGTTTTTGAAGTCTATTAGCAGGTTACAGGCTATTGCAATATCGGAAGGCTTTTGAGTTGTCAAAAAATTTGACCACCTCTGACATGTAATAGATTTCAAATAGTACTTGCAATTCTGTGAATATGGCCTTAAATTGATGTTCTAGATTGGAATTGGCATTGAGGTTGGAAACGATACGAGTCCCATGTCAGGAATAAAGTCCCCCTAAAATGTAAACTATGATATTTACAAAGTTGAAGATGTTTCGCTATTGAAGTTGGACAAAGTGCCTGGTCATTGACCAAGCTATGCCTTAAAAACTATCATACAATTAAAAAAGCTATTTACCTCACCTCCCTTCTGAAGTTACGATGTGCATCCCTTTGTAAAGTGAGAGTTTGCACATCTGTTTCTGGTAGAAAAAAACAGTCTGCGCATGTCAACTGTGATTTTCAGGAGTCTATCCTCCCTGAGAATGATCAGCTGAAAATCCAACCTGCACAACCATCTTCATGAAGAGTTTGAGAAAGCTGCTGCTATATGATTAGTTTTCCCATCTTTCCTACCTGCTTTGAAAATTCCATTTACAAGAATAATCTGATGTACTGGTAGGCAGGCTATCAGCATGATCAACAGTGTTGCTTGCCCCACATAAACCAGTCTCAGCAAAAGGAAGATTGTGTCCTGGAAAAGGAATATTTCATACATGCAGCTATAATGTTGAAAAACATACTGCTATATAAATATCATGACATCCATTGAAAATTCATATGGTAAGTCACACGTCTTAAAAGCTGAGATCATTAAATGGGATACATGCATAAACTGTACAAATGCCTCCATGAATTGTCAATCTTCGATCTCTACTAACTTTGCTCTTTTTGCAGCAGCTACTTTCCTGACTGTGATTCCCCACTTCAGAGCAGCTTTCAGCTTTAACCAAAATACATATGCTTTACTGTGTAAACGGCGAGTGGACATACTAATGCTCACATTTGATGTTGGAGTAAATACTGAAAAAGAAAATGCCTCAGCTCTTTCTGAGTTGTCGAAGAGGTTATTTTGTAGTATGCTTGTTCCTGCATTCATACTTTGTATCAAGCTTTGCAATTGTGCTTGTAAATCAGCACCATCCAAAATCTGATTTTCTACTCCAGAAGTCAATTTTTCACCAGATTTGGTAAAAGAAAGATCCTCCAATCCTTCATGACAATCTACATTCCAATTATCTTGACTAACACAGGATTCGACGCATTGATCTTCAATACACTGGTGTGCATACTCATTATGAATTTGTCCAATACAATCATTTTGGAAATGAGGATAAGGGCCCAGAATTTGGGTATCATAAGATGATTGAAGAGGATTCATTACAACTCGTTTGGTACTAAGTGCTAAGGCAGAAGACAATACAGTCTGAGGTAGTATACACTGTTCAGAAAAATCAGCTCTTGCTGCAAATTGACTGGACATTGTTATGTTTGAATTTTCAGCAGGATATGGCATCCAAATGCCATTACTTGGATCTAGTGAGTGGTGATGTTGATCTGTAACCTTGTCAACAGCAACTTGTGAATCAATATCAGCTTCACCTACCTGGTCATCTGCAGAGAAAATAAACATTTATAAGTTTTTATTGTAGATCTCACACATAATTTATTGGCTTCTAAATGTATTTAGGGATGCAGATTAGTTTTACAGAGATTATTTCATTTTAAAGTATAAAATCCAAGTTTAAATGTGTTACCACTTAGTACTCCATGAGAAGACAATGTTGTAACCCGATGGGACGTATCACCCATCAGTGAGCTTGCATCATATTCAACCACTTCATTCCAGTGCTCATATGTATATTTTACCATCTTGCTCACAAAAACCTTTAACAGTAACAAAACACTTTAGTTATCCAGCGAGACAGAAATTGTGCTTATACATATACACATTTAGATATATGTATTTGTATGGATGTGTGTGTGCACACATATGCCTTTAGTAAGAAATTTAATTCAAATGATTACCTTTTGAGTTTCTGAAAGATCATCCACAAGAATGTATCGACCATCTACAAGAACTCCCACTGGTTCACAGACAACATTGAATATTACTCCAAGTGTGTGTTGCTCATCAGCATAATAGGCATAAAGCTTGTTATCAATCACACAAGTCTTAGCATGATCAACTGTTCCTTCCCACATCTTGTTTGACATGCCTGTTCCAAGAACCTGCAAGTTCTCTACTTGTTAGTGCTATAAACAGAGTGTGCAACTTTAACAGTGTAAGTCCCACTTTGGCTATATTAAAGTGATGAATCCTTCAAATTTTTGACAATATAAAATGGCTTGAGAGAAGTAACCCAAAGAGCAAAAGTTTCTAACTGTAACATGCCAAAAATGTGGACATTCGAAAAATTTGAGTCCTACTCTAACATCACCCCTTTCATAAATCCGTTTACTTCTTTGTGCAAGTTAGGGAGAGCCATATAAAGAATCAGCTTCTGCAGTTCTCTACTATGAAACTTATTTATTGCTGTTAAAGAAAGAGCTTATGCAAAAAACTCTCTACACATATTTAAAAATGTGTGTTTCATTCACATTCATTTGAGGACAGTGGTGGAAGCTTGTAATCTTTATTTTTAATTTGTTTGTCCAAATGAAAATAATTATTTATTAAAATTTGAACTATAACATGATACACAAACTTTTAAAAAATATATGAAAGGCAGAAGATTAGACTCACATTTCTAAGTCTCTGGGGATCTATCAGCATTAGCCTTAGAAAATCCTGTACGGTATAGATCCTCTCATTGTTCAGACGCCTATGAAAAGCACCATCTTTGCCAATTTTTTCTAGACGCCATACCTCATCATGCAGTACTGGGGGATAATGTTTTTTATACACTGCAAGAAAAAGGAACGAAAGAACAAAAAATATAACTATTTAGATCAATCTTTCTCAACATCACACCAACAATATCCAAATCAAATAATTAATGCAAAAAGTTAAATAAATAAATAAACAAATAATTCACAATCTAAACTGAGTTGTGTTAAAATCAAACTTCAGCAAAGCCTAGAGTCTTCAAGAAGTATATCCAATTAGAATATTAGATATATATATTCTGAAATTATAGTTTGATAATGTCACAAATTTGGCAATTGAAATATGTTCACAATTACATTAAGATTCAGGAAGCAAAACTACTCTACGCCACCACTACCATCAATCTCATCCACTTTCTTTGCCTCTTCAGACTTTGGTAAAACTGCTCATTAACTAGTCTCAAGTTCTTTATTTCCAGGATGCATAACAGGAACTGACTCAGGAAATTCATTTGGTTCAATCTTCTTGTCTCCACATTTTTTATTTTCTCGTCTATTTTAAGTACTTTCATTATAGCTTAGGTCTAGAAATCTTTAAAGCAGAGAATAGATGTTTGCAGTATTCCTTCTATTGTGCAGCCTGTATTTCTCCAACAAAAATATAAATACTAAATTTCCTCACACAAAAGTGGAAGTTGCCACCTTATGAGACTAACCATGTAGAAAATATCTACAACTCAGATCTGAAACACTGACCATGGTAATGGTGCACAATATGACATATTACTGCACCTAATGATGATACATATTAGTCAACTCTATCACCCAGCCACCTCCATCTTGTGGACTTCTTGTCTCTATAGACAACTCTAGCAGAATTCTCCTCTTCACTTTGCTAAGAACCTCAATCGTCTGAGGTGTCACCTCAAACCCCTTACATATTTTCCTACTGTATGCCAAGCTCTATAGGATTGCTGTATATAGAGAACTAATGGTCTCCCGTATTTACCTAGTTGTAAATAGTCATATGTTGATTTTGGGGATTCTAAAAGAGTTCTCTCTGATTATCTGATGTCTGATTCAACATTCTATGGCTCTTTGGCTGATATGAATTTGATCCATACACCTAATCTGATCAGCTTCTAGTGTGTCCATTCATTACCAGTTGATATCATCAGATTTTCTTTCAACAAAGTTCAGGTTACTGCCTTCTTGGTCACAGATCACTGCAATGCCAGCTTTCCTCAGTCCTTTCAAGTCGTCATCTATTCCTAAGTTGCCAGTTCAGATACAGGTTTGGGGTTTAGGGTACACTGGTATGTCACCTATGACAAAAAAAATTCCCCCGGTTCAGTATGGCCAGTTATTGCTGTATAAATATATAATTGAAAACACATTTGGTAGTTGAAACTTGATACTATAATAGTGATAAAGATAATTCAATGCATTGTTATATCATATACATCAAATCAATACAAAATAGTAAATACTAAATACAATCAAATGTATGTATTTATACTTAAGTATAATTTTTTTAAGCGCCTAAGATATTCTTCATAGGCAAATAGTTGTTTCAAAAATAGATATCTCCTAAAAAAGAAAAGAAAATTCTCCTTCTCCTTTTCCTAACTCGCATGCAAACTATTCTTATTTTTAAATCCCCCTTCCAATTAAAATTCCACCTCATGCAAACAATATTTGTCATCATGCCAACTTTGTCTTAATGCAAAATATTTCAACTTTAAATAAACCCCTGCAAACTATAGATGTCTTTTTTTAAATATATCCCCATGGTTAGAAACTCTCGTTCTTTTACTACATGCACATATATGTGCTCTTTCTTTTGAATATCTCCCTTTTTAGAAAAAAATTAACTTAAGCAACCAACTTCTTTCAATTTTTCATTTGAATGTCCATAGTTTTAAATTTTAAAATCCACCTTTTAACTAAATAATAAAAGGTCAAAAGAAACTTTAAGCGATTCCAATACTTTTCAAAAAAAATGACTTATGGCATATTTAATGCAATAGAAAAAAAATTTGGAGTCAAATCATAACAAAGAATGAAATGTAGATGCCAGTAACAGTAAAGATACACAACAAAAGAAGAAAAGTGTTGTGAAAAGCAACCTGCATCAAAAACAAAGTCGATGAAAATGAAAAAGTTGCATTGATGCAGTGTGAATGCCATTTTCTCCCGAGTTTAGCCAAAGCATGACCCTACCACCTCAGGTACTCTGTGGATATGTCCCAAATGTACCCATAGGATACCTGAGGTTGCAATGCCATGCCTCCTGAATGCACTCTTGCTCCCACTCCTATTTGATTCAGTGAAGGCACCCAAGATTGCAGAACTTGTTAACATAGATCTATTATATTGTCTTGCTCCTAGAGGTAGTTGCATGCAAAGTGCAAACATCTATGTTCAACCAAATTTCTGGGAGGGGACTGTAGGGGACAAGGGAACACATTCCTGGGACAGATTTTTTTGAGGCCATTTTAGGGGACGGCAAAGGGGACAGTTATATAAAAATTAGGGAAAATTACTATGTTACTGGTTCGCTGGATTTTGACCCCTGGTTAAGGTTCGGTTTGACCCGGCTACAAAATTCTGGTTCGGTTCGAGACTGAAATGATCAGGGTTCGATTTTTGCACTGTGGGTTCAGTCAGGGTACGGAATGCTGACTGTGGGTTCGAAATGATGAAAAAGATGGATCCTTCAATATTTTAAAATTTTGTAGGACCAACAGGCTTTGCTTAAAAGGGAAGTACCTTTCCTTCAGGAAAAAAACAAAACTACTCCATAATAAGACAATGTATCTTTCAATACAATCAATTGTCCAATCTGAACCTAAATAATGAAAACCAACATACGAAATTCAATCCATTGAAAGATTAAAAGCAATATTTAGTCGAAAATACAAATTTCCATAGGCATTTTGTTATAATTAGAATACATCCTCCAGTCCTAACATAAATAATAAAACCCTTCATATAAAAATTCAATTCATCTAAAACTACAGCAAGTTCAAAATCTTCACATATCATGCTCTTTTGACAGTTAAGAAGGTGGTATGGATAAAAAATTATAACCAAACATCAGGTCAATCATCGAAGTTACCAATAGGTTTTGATTTGAAAACCCAAGGAGTCTACGAACAACCTAAAGGTGATCTCTCAAAGGCTACGAAATTGGCTGCAGGAAGAAAATATGATGTTACAGAGGCATATAACTATCAAAGTAGTCTTTTGCAATAAAATCTTGCTGATTGTATGGGTGGCTTACATGATAGAAAACAGGAAGGCTCATGAATT
Source organism: Sequoia sempervirens (assembly GCA_007258455.2). NCBI lineage: Eukaryota > Viridiplantae > Streptophyta > Pinopsida > Cupressales > Cupressaceae > Sequoia > Sequoia sempervirens. The sequence continues at coordinate 95,238 of VDFB02256443.1, read as the reverse complement.
CCAAACTCTTCAGCAAAAAACAAAAAAATGGTTCATTAACAGATACCTAAGTCATTAAACTATCTGATACTTTTAAACTATAGGATATGTCTAGATATCCTCAAAGGGTGAAAGACTTTCTTGTACAGAATCTTTCTTGTAATATTTTAATATTTGACTATGAAAGTGGTGGTGTATTTTTGCTATGTTATTTGACTATTAATATGGTGGTGTATTTTGAACTTAATTACTACAGCAAATATGTATATGTTTCTGATTTTTATATGTTTTTGGATTAATGAACCCAACCCCCAAAAAAATTTTCCCTGAACCCGTGAACCGAACCCTTGACCCTGAACCCAAACCTAAAACTGAACCGGTAACTTAGGAAAATTATAAAAATATAGGATAATTTCAAATATTCTTATGATAACATTGATAAAGCATTCATAATATACATTATAGAATCCTTAATACACAACATTAGAGTTGACTTGAGAGTCACATGAGAGTCGAACAAATTAATAAATGTCAAAACTCAAAATTTAATTGTTTTCATATTTTTGTTGTTGATAAGATTGATATCTTTATGACAATGAACTTAAAGTCACTGTTTATAGTTCCCACTAACTTAATATGGATATCTTGCAACTAGTTGTTAAGTCATATTTTTGTTGTTGATAAGATTGATATCTTTATGACAATGAACTTAAAGTAACTGTTTATAGTTCCCACTAACTTGATATGGATATCTTGCAACTAGTTGTTAAGGAAGATCTGTACCTTCATATCAAGTGCCTAAATTGCTATAAAGTTGTTTCAAATTTTGCTACATTCTCCTGCTGAGGTAGATTATGAAGGGTACTATTAATATGAGCATTAATGAAATGTAGTGGTTGCATTATGAGATATAGTGCTAGTAAATTTTCATTATTATACTTCAATAAAAATTGTATATACATATGATATCAGACCAAATCTATTAAACTAAAAAACATGAGTATGGGTATTCATTTCTTTTGTAAAGAGGACTAGGGAAACTTGTCTATACACATATGATTTAATCTTACTAAACAGTATTGATGAACTGTTATGTTTTTGAAAAAAAGGTCATGTACATGAAAGTATAGGTTGAAACCTATTATTGGAGTTGAACATTTAAACTTAAACAGAGGAGTTCTTAAAATAAAAGTAATTTTTTTAATTAAAAATGCATGCACAGCTGTGGCAACAGCCATCCATCCCCAAGATGGTTAGGGGACATTTTGGACATTCCCGGCCGTCTTGGGGACATTTTGCCATCCCCTACCCATCCCTGATCTGTCCCCCCTATTTATAGGATGTTTAGAGCAAAAAAAAAAAGGGGGGGAAACCAAGGGATGTCCTCAAGGTGTCCCCACGTCCTAGGCCAGGTACGCCTAGAAAAACCCAGGGGACATGTCCATAGGGAATATAGGGAAACATCTTGCTAGTATGAATCAGAGAGAGTTGCTAATACACTCTCATAGATTGGTTGCCATCTTGAACACTTCACATTTGAGACTTTCCTCAACACAAGCATTGGGGATCGGCTAGGTACACTAACCACCCTTGTTAAACTAATTTGAAGGTTTCAAATTGTAGTTTAGGGAGGAATTTGAAATTCTCAAGCTCAAACTTAGTCCTCATCATATTATCTATTAATATTAGTGAGTAACTTAGAGGGTTTTTGAATCTTTCATAGTGTTTTTGCATTCACATTAGCACATACACAACCACAATCTAGTCGATTCCTCTATTGTCCTTCTTGTGCTTGTATGTGTGTTATTCTTTGGGAAACAATGACTGGAATATTGCATTATCTCACCCTACCCTTTACTATATGATGAAAAACTTAAGATAACAATAGCACTTGCTTATTATTATTTATTGAAGTTGTGATCAATACAAGGCACACTTTCATGCACCTCTCATCACAGCACAACACAAAAAAAATCCTTCAACCATTTCCTGATATCATCTTGTCTTTTGAGGTATAGATTCAAGGGTCTAGGTGCTATAGGCACCCATCAATCCATTAGGCTACCCAATGCATCATCAATTTCAGATGGTAATGGTGCATCGAGAACCCATTTCTCCCTTTTTTAGGCATGATGAGACTGCTCCATTGAGAGGTGTGGGTCACATCCTCTTGCTTTGTTCTTGGCCTCTTTTTTCTTTATTTCTTGTGGAGTGCCTTGACTTTTCCTTGCCCATTGAATGTGGATGCTCACAACTAGTCCCTTTATGCTAATTATTGTAAAGTTGGATGGTCTAGATGTATATTGGAAAATTCCCTAGAATGTGGTTGTGATTACTCCCAACATGCAAGGTGCTAACCAATAACTAAGGGTGACTTAATTCAACACAAATTCCAATGAACTAAAAGAATCAAAACCCAAAAGAAGTCTTGTTAGAATAGTTTTTTTATTACATCATTATTATAATATATAACTACTTATGTAGTTATAAAGTAGTTGATCGGGTATGCCCGATCAGGTTGGTAAATAACCAACCTTTCTTTGTTTTTATTGATGCCTACTCTCATAATCAAATCGCTCGTTTTCTCTCAATTGTTTATCATGGTATTAGAGCGAATCATTTCTGAGCCTGTGTATTAAAACCGAGAGGTTAAAATTTTTTGGAGAAGAGCTTGTGGTGATTGCTGAAGAAATCTTCACGCTTCAAGTGTCTGATGCCGTAAAACTTTTTTTGAAGGAAGACCACTGTATGACGTGAAAGCGTTTGCAATTTTGTTGTATGACGTGATTGTTGTATGGTATATTGTGAAAAAGGCGTCGAGGGAAAACCGCGTCACGTGTGGTAGAAGAGTCTAGATCGCCTAAACAGAGACAGGACTCAATCAAAATAGCAAACTAAACGCATTTGCTAAAGCCTTGAAAAGGAGGAATACATGGAAATTTAAAAGGTGCAAATATCTTCAAATCTTCTAAAGTTTTTATTTTAGTAGAAGTATTATTAACTTTGCACTTAAATTCAAAATTCGAAGCATTTGTTGTTTTTTGAAAGACAAAATAGAGTTTTGAGTTAGATCGAAGTTATAAGGACAGTCCAGATAAAAAAGAAATGGCTCCTAGTGCACCTAAATTCCTCCTACCCGACTCACAACTCCTGAAGGGTGAAAACTATGTCGCATGGAAAACCAAAGTACAAATGCAATTAGAATTTGAAGACCTTTGGGAAATTGTTTCGGGAAATACAACTAGACCTACAACAGTCGATGATGATCAAAATAAGTTTGACAAGGCCAACCAAAGAGCCAAATTAATCATCCTGTTTAGTGCGTTGGATGAGGTTCAACCTCACATTCACACTGCAACCTCTACCAAAGATGCCTGGGACTGCCTCAAAACTGTCTACGAGGCTAAAACAAGAACCAAATCCTTCATTTGCAACGTCAGTTGCATTGTCTCCAACTACAAAATGGTGAGAAGGTAGAAGCTTTCTTTAGAAGAGTTGTCGAACTGAGAATTGCACTCCAAGTGTTAGGGGAAGAAGTCACAGATGAGTCACTTGTACCAATAGTCCTGAGAGCACTACCCTCTTTGTTCAAAGTGTTTGTCACATGTTTAAACGTGGCACATAAAACACCCTCATTTGAAGAACTGGTCGACTTGCTTCAACAGGAAGCAACAATGTTTGGTGAGACTGACACTCATGACAATCAAGCCTTAGCAACAAAGCAAAAGGGAAAACAACCGGACCATCGAAGTGGTCCATCAGGACAATCAAACCAAAGTCAAGACAACTCTTTCAACAAGAAAAAGAAGTGCCTCATTTGTGGTAAAAAGGGTTATGAACTCAAAGAATGCTAGTATAATTCCTATGCCAATAATGAATCCAATAGTAAAAAGCCATAGAAATCTTTCCAGGGGGATAAAAAATAAGAATCCCCAATGGCAAAAAAATCCCAACAAACAACAAGGCAATGTTGCATCAACATGTAACTCAGATGAAGAAGATTTCATGCATGTTGCAGAAACAAAGGCTTTCAAATCTAATAAATTAGTCTGGTATGTTGATTCTCGTGCATCTAGACATATTGCAGGGGAACAAGAATGGTTTTGTGACCTAACTCCATCCACCTCCTATGGGCATGTTTCATTGGATAATGATACCTCATATAAAGTTCAGGGAATTGGTGATATTTCCCTTCCATTGAGAACTCATACATGTCTACTTACAAAGGTTTTGTATGTACCTAGGCTCACTAAGAACCTACTTTCAGTAAGTCAATTACTTGATCACAACCTGCAAGTTGAATTTAATCAACTCAATGGTGAGAAACTCTATCTTATCAAAGACAAAACTCGCAATGGAGCAATTGTAGCTCGTGCTTTAGGGGCAAGCAAGATGTTTCAAATGTAGATCAATCCCTTGTAGTAAAAACCAACACATCCACAACTCTCTAGCATAGAAAATTCAGCCACCTCAGCTTTGGTTATCTTCTTGCATTGAGTAAGAGAAATATTGTAAGTGGACTTCCCCCCATTCAAAAATCAAAAGTTATTTGCTCACATTGTCTTGCCAGGAAACAACATAGGGCTCCTTTTCCTGCTGCAGAAAACCGAGCCTCCAGTCCTTTAGAATTGGTTCACACCGATCTGTGTGGACCTATGCCATGTAGTCACCAAAATGCCCAATATTTTCTTCTCTTTGTGGATGATTATACAAGGAAAATGTGGGTCTATTGTTTAGCTCACAAGAATGAGTCATTTAAGAAATTCAAGGAGTTTAGATCTCTTGCAAAATGGTCATCTAGTCAGACTCTCAGAGTCCTTCGCTCAGATTGGGGGGGGTATTCACAAGTTAAGGAATTTGGAGCTTACTTGTAGAAACATGGAATACAGAGATAGTTGACCACTACACATACACCGCAACAAAATGGTGTTGCAGAGAGCCGTAATCGTACTATTGTCGAAATGGTGTGATGCATGTTAAAGAATGCAGATCTTGCTCCTGCATTCTGGGCTGAAGCAGTTCACATAGCAATGTATTGGTTGAATCGAGCACCCACCAAAGTGCTTGATAATATCACACCAGAAGAAGCTTGGACTAGAAAAAAGCCCTCCATTTCACATTTTAGAGTGTTTGGATGTACTGCCTTCATGCATGTCCCCAAGGTTCAAAGAACAAAATTGGAGGATAAGTCTGCAAAGTGCATCTTTCTTGGGTACAGTTCAGAATCGAAGGGATATTGGCTTATGGATATAGTCAAAGGGAAGGTGTACATTAGCAGGGATGTAGTTTTTGATGAGAAATTTGGCAGCAAAACCTCTTCCTCTCCATCACCTGTATGTTCCCAAGCACCACAGTTACTTGAACCTACCGATGAGGACATTGATGAAGAGAAGGAAGTTGTTGAAGAGAAAGAAGTTGATGAAGAGACTCTAGATGACATTTTGTTTCCATTGGACGAATTTCCCCCTCTCTAACCACTTCCATCCTTATCTTCTATACACAAGACACGTCCTAAGTGGTATCACACCACAATAAAGGATGCTAAAGATGATGCAGTTGTAGAAAAATCTTTTTGTGGGCCTAAGACTCTTAGCAAGTCTTGTGAAGAAGTGAATATGGCTCTTATGTGTACAGTTATGCAGAGTTCTAAACCTAAAAAAGTGCAGAAAGCTCTTGAGTCACCACCTTGGAAAGATGCTATGGATGCTGAATATCAGGCACTTCTAAGGAACAATACATGGGAACTTGTTGATCTTCCACTAGGGAAGAAGGCTATTGGCTGCAAATGGGTTTTCCGGATCAAATACAAGGCAGACAGTAGCATTGACAAGTATAAAGCCCGACTTGTGGCTAAGGGCTATGCACAAAAGGAAGGCATTGATTATGATGAGACTTTTGCTCCTACAACGAAGATCAAGACTATTCGTATGGTATTGGCTATGGTAGCGCAGTTTGGGTGGAAAGTTCATCAGATGGATGTCAAGAGTGCCTTCCTTAATGGAGATCTCATGGAGGAGGTCTATATGACTCAACCAGAGGGATACACTACGCCTAGGCAGCGGCACAAAGTATGTAGACTCATCAAATCCCTTTATAGTCTTAAACAGGCTCCTCGAGTGTGGCATATCAAGATTGATGAGCATTTCCTTAACCATGGATTCATCAGGAATCCATATGATCTCAATCTCTACCTCAAAGAGCAAGGGGGGAGATTGTCATTTTGATTGTTTTTGTCGACAATTTGGTCATCACAGGGAGTTCTCCACAAATGATTGATGCAACGAAGAATGATCTCAAACGATCGTTTGACATGACAGATATTGGGCTCTTGCATTATTGTCTTGGACTTGAAGTGTGGCAAACAAAGCATCAGATATATGTTTCTCAGATGAAGTATGCCAAGACACTGCTCGAGAAGTTCAACATAGAAGATTGCAAACCTATGTCGACCCCCATGGAGACAAGTTTGCAACTTTCCCACCACGATCCATCTGCTCAAGTGAATGCTACTCTTTATCAATAGTTGATTGGGAGTCTCATCTACCTGACCTATACCAGGCCAGATATTAGTTTTGTTGTGGGTTATCTTTTTAGGTTTATGTAGGAACCTAAGGTTGTTCACTGGAAGGCAGCAAAAAGGGTTTTGAGGTACATCCGTGGTATAGTGGCATATGGCCTGGAATATAAGCAGAATGCAGATTTTTCATTGTATGGATACACAGATGCAAACTATGCAGGTTCAGTGGATGATAGGAAGTCTACTTCAGGCTTCATTTTCTTTTTGGGATCTGGTCCGATTTCTTGGGGGAGCAAAAAGCAAACCATTGTTCCTTGATCTTCCACATAGGAAAAATATCGCACTGTAGGGGGGTTGTCTGTGAGGCGATATGGTTACGTCACATTTTGACAGGTATGGGTGTTCCTGATACAGGTCCTACCACTTTGTTCTGCGGCAATCAAAGTGTGCGGAAGCTTGTTCACAATCCAGTCTTTCATGAGCGTACCAAGCATATTGAGGTTCAGTGCCATTATATCCGTGAGCATGTTCAGCAATAGAATATACAGTTCCAGTTTTGTCCGACTCAAGAGCAGCGTGCAGACATATTTACCAAGTCACTTGCAGCTATGAAGTTCGAGGCTTTCCGAACTTTCATGCTTTGGTCTCTTGGGCATATGATGTAATAAGGGGGGTGTTAGAATAGTTTTTTATTACAACATTATTATAATATTATGTAGTTATAAACTAGTTGATCGGGTATGTTAGGGTTAGAGATGGCAGATCTAACAATTAAATGCAGATTTTATATAATAAACAGAGAAACTAAAACATGCACAGAATAAATCATAACACAAAATTTAACGTAGTTCACCCAATCTGGGCTACATCCACCAAACCGCAGCCATCCAATACTTTTATTATCCAATGAAAAACCTATTACAATCTTGCGAATAATCGCGTTTTTCATCATATAGTAATACCCATCTGAACCCTCTTTTACCAAGCTTAGAAGCTTCCAGATTTTAGGGCTCTACAAAATTGGATTTTTCCTTTTTCATTGATTTTTCCCTTTATCGGTGATCACGCAAAAAAGTAGGGAAAATTTTTCTCTTCGGGGGGGAGTGTAAGTATACCATGGGCTATACAATATAGCATGATCAGTCTACATACCAACAATCTCCCACTTAGAGCTGATAAGGCTCCACACCACCACAATCTCACTTGGTGATCTGGGCGACAACTGCTTTGCAATTACAGCTCCCCACTTTGGAAATAAGTACCTTGGACCTTCTTTATACGGTATACTTGAATTCAACCTTGAATAGCCCATTTGAGAGAGGAGCTGACTTCTGCATCCCTTATCCTAGCCCGTAAACATATCCATTTGGATTGACATCTGTATGTATCTTGTCAACGGCACATCCATCTCAACGACCAAATGAAATGATATCTCAAAATTTGGATGTGTTTTGTTTTTTTTAGAATCGCAGGCAGAATTCTTTGCAAGATGTATAGCACTTTGATGCGTAAACCGTGAATTTCCAGCGCATTTGTTTGCCCAACTCATCCATGAAAGTTGCGGCACCATCATCTCTTTGCGCCTCTGTTGCCAACATACTCTGCCTCGTGGTGGATAAAGCGAACCACCTTCTGTCGAAATCCAACTCGCTGTTGTCCAGATAGCTGTAAATACGCAACTTTGTGGTACTCGCTTCCAGTATCTATATCCCCTGCTAAATCGGAGTCAACGTAGCCTTTTAAATCAATATTAGAGCCCCCAAAACATAAACAATTATTGGATGTGCCTCTCAAATACCTAAGAATCCATTTTACTGCATTCCAATGCTCAACTCCGGGATGACTCAAATACCTGCTAACAACTCCTACAACATGTGCAATATCTGGTCTTGTGCATACCATGGCATACATCAAACTACCTACAGCTGAAGCATATGGTACCTTGGACATTTTTTCTTCCTCCTCGTGTCTTTGGACACATATCCTTAGTCAATTTGACATGACTAGGCAAAGGTGTGCGGACAGCTTTTGCATTCTCCATATGAAATCTCTGCAAAACACCTTTTCAACATAATTAGCATGAGATAAAAACAATTTTTTGTTTTTCCTATCTCTACGAATTTTCATACCAAGGATTTGTTTTGCCCAAATCCTTCATAGCAAAGACTTTGCTAGCTGTTGTTCAACTCTCTTTATGTAGTCCCGTGTTGGGCAGAATTTACAAGCGTATCGTCAACATATAAACACAAAATAATGTAGCTATCATTGTCAACCTCTTAAAATAAACACAATGAGTCAATTACCTCTTGTGGCATTCGATATAAAGCTGTCAAATTTCAAATACCATTCTTAGAAGTCTTTGCTTCCAAACCTTATAAAACATTCGATGCGTTTCTCACCTTTGACATGAAATCCTTGCTTGGCTGTTTCCTCTGTTTCTCTTCCAAATCACCATGGAGAAAGGCCCGTTTTAACATCAAAGTACATTCTAAATGCAAATCTTCCAACAACCATAATCACTTAAAACAATACGAATAAAAGTCATTTTAACAATTGGAGAAAAAATCTCATCAAAATCAATACCCTTTTTTTGAGCAAATCCCTTTACAACTAATTTGGGTTTAAATCTCTTCTTACCTCCATCCTCCTCTTCCATTTCAATCCATTTGTTTGGTAAAAGCTTTTTTTTACTGTGAGGGCAACTGCATAAATCCCAAGTCTGATTTTCAGCAAGGGTCCATTTCTTCATTCCATGCTCCCAAGCGAACCTTGGTATCCACCTGCATAACTTCATCATAATATTCTGGTTCACCAACATCAGTTAACAGAATAGTATACAAAGAGGGAGAGAATCTTTTTGGAGGTCTACTTAACCTTGAAGATCATCTAACAGGAGTTTGTGGTATTTGTTGTTGCTGTTGTTGCCCAGCATGAGGAACCACTGAAACATCATTGTTTGGAGTATCATTCAACACTACATAATCTTTTTCTTTCTTCTCATGCTGAAGCAGCAGATCTTTACAACACTTTTTCATTGAATATGACATCCCTACTTCTCACAATTTTTTGATTTTCAAAATCCCAAAACCTATAACCAAATTCATCAATGCCATATCCAACAAATACACATTTCTTTGATTTTGCATCAAGCTTGGTTCTATTTTCAGAATCTACATATGCAAATGCTTCACAACTGAAGGTTTTGAGAAAAGAATAACTCACCTTCTTACCTTTCCATGCTTCCTCTGGAATACCACAACCCAGGGGATTAGAAGGACCTCTGTTGATTAAATAAATACTTGATGTTTGATCTGCCCACATTTTTTAAAGGCAGCCCGGCATACAATCTCATGAGTCGAATTACCGCAGCTCCATTATTGTCCTATTCGTAAGCTCTGACCACTCCATTTCTGTGGAGTCCAGCGGAACATTTTACGTCTCACGAATACCATTAGAGGAACAATAATCTTCAAACTCTTTCTTTGCATTACTCACCACCATTATCCCGGTCACGAGACATTTTAACCTTTTACCCGTCTCATTCTCAACTAAGCTTCTCCATTTTTTAAAAGTTTCAAATACATCAGATTTCTGCCTAAGGAAATAAATCCATACCTTCCTACTTGCATCATCAATGAATGTAACATAATATAGAGAGCCACCGAGAGAAGATACCTAAGCTGGTCCCCATACATCCATATGCACAAGCTCCAATTTCTCATCTTTCTTTTGCTTCCCATCCTTGAGAAAGCTTACTCTCTTTTGTTTTCCATACACACAACTTTCACAGAAATCCATATTAACACATTTTAGACCTGGTAAAACATTATTTGAATGAAGTACTTTCATACATTTTGCACTCATATGCCCCAAGTCTATTATGCCCACGATGCTGATTGAGTCCACAACAAGCTGTATGATCTTCTACACCTTTAAAGCTGCAACAAGCGTTTCACGAAGACAACGACCTTTTTTTACGTAACAATTAAAGTGAGGGAAAGGAGCGGTATGGCTTTATTACAAAGATATAAGGTGCCACACTTTTTTCTACCATTAAGGCACCCTTTGTGACATTCCAATTTTTATCACTAAATGTAACAACACAACTTTCATCATCTAGTTGCCCTGCTGAAATTAAATTTCTGCTTAACTTTGGAACATGCCTTACCTCACGTAGTAGCCAATGATTCCCATTCTGCAACTTAATCTTGATTCTTCCCTTTCCAACAATCTGACAGGGTTCGTTATCTTCTAAATAAACCAGCCCAAAATCCCCTTGGACATAATTAAGAAAATAACTTCTATGGGGGGTAGCATGAAATGAAGCCCCTGAATCTAACACCCAAGAATCATCAGCATTATCAAGGGAAAGAATCAAAGCATCCTCATCAGATATATTACTTACCACATTTGCCTCTTTATACGCTTTCACGCCTCTTGTTTTTTTAGGGACCGACGATCTTTCTTGGATGACCGGCTTACCACGGTACCGGCGTCCCTCTTGTCGCCTAGATTGGGACCTTTTGTCCTTTGATTTTCCGCCATTGACTTCCCGATTTCGGTGTTTCCTCTCTCCTTTGTTACGCCCGCTACGCATTTCAAAACAGCGATGTGGGATGTTTCCACGGTTTTTTTTCCCTCTGAATTTCCTCGCTCAAAATAACGCAACAACATCATCAAACTTCAGTATTGAGACCAGAAACAAAATGCTAACAGCCATTACGGCTATTCCGGCTTTGGGGCAAAGAACCGAATCAAAGAGCCTCTTCTTCATCAAAGTTTACTTTTACGAAGTTAATTGGCCGGTGACCGTATTAAACTCATTTAAATGATCGATGTGACCCACCTTCTACCATTTTCATGATAAATGGCAGCTTCATAAGAAATACCTTATTCGAAGCGGAAGGCTTTTCATATAACTTTTCCAGGGTTTCCATCAACTCTTGAGTTGTCTTTGTTTTGTAATATTGAACGCCACTGTTTGTGCTAGGCACAAACGAATACTGCCAAGAGCCTTTCTATCCAAGATCTCCCAGTCCTCATCTGACATTGCTGCAGGTTTCTTGGTTTTCCCTTCCAATGGCCGCCATAAATCCTTTTGATAGAGATAGTCCTCCATCTGCATCTTCCATAACTGATAGTTCTGCCCATTAAACTTCTCAACCTTCTTACCCTCGTCTGCCATTTGACCGTGAGACTCCCTCTTCTTCCTCTGACGAATCGAAACAACCCGCTCTGATACCACTTGTAGGGTTAGAGATGGCAGATCTAACAATTAAATGCAGATTTTATATAATAAAAAGAAACTAAAACATGCAGAATAAATCATAACACAGAATTTAACGTGGTTCACCCAATCTGGGCTACATCCACCAAACTGCAGCCATCCAATACTTTTATTATCCAGTGAAAAACCTATTACAATCTTGCGAATAATCGCGTTTTTCATCATATAGTAATACCCATCCGAACCCCCTTTTACCAAGCTTAGAAGCTTCCAGATTTTAGGGTTCTACAAAATCGGATTTTTCCTTTTTCATTGATTTTTCCCTTTTTCGGTGATCACGCGAAAAAGTAGGAAGAAAATTTTTCTCGGGGGCCCGGCCCGGCCCCAGACCCCGGCAAGGACAGGGGGCCGGAGTGTATAGTATACCATGGGCTATACAGTATAGCATGATCGGTCGCCACATACCAACAGGGTATGCCCGATCAGGTTGGTAAATAACCAACCTTTCATTGTATTTATTGACGCCTACTCTCATAATCAAATCGCTCGTTTGCTCTCAATTGCTTATCAAGTCTTCCTCCATATGAGGTGAGCACTGTGATGCATATGCTATAAGGTAAATATGACTATTATATTGAGACCAATTTTCATTCTCACTACAACATGCAATCTAAACATTAAAAACAATTCAATTGCAGCCATTTATTTGTTTTGCTCCACAAATAGGCAATTTTAGTGAGGTTAAGCCTCAGTCAACATTATCAAGGGATTTGTGGCATTAGCCATAGAGTGCCTCCTTTAACATCACCATAGCTAGCACCCAAACATTCTAATAAATTTCTATCTTTCAAAGAGCTCCATGCTTGAAAGGAGAAAGGAGTCTACATCCACTTCAACAATGAGTCTCTACTTCCTCATGAGGAATCTAATGAAGATAATCCAAGCAATAAGGAACCATGCCCGTAGAATCTTAAGTTTAACACTCCTAAACAAGAACTTCATGACCCTCACTCCCCTGAGGAATCACCTTTGTATGCCCAAGGTCTTTTGTTAAAGTATTCATTCTCTCATAGATTGCAAACTCGGCAAGTCACCCAATACTCACAAGTCTTTTTTACCCCCAAGTAATCACAAGTTTAACTCGTCAAAAAAATGATGCCGAGTTTTTTGAAAAACTCACTAAATTTTTTGGCAAGACCAAGTTCTTAACTCGCTACAATATGGAACATGTGCCAGATGTGGAAAACAAACAGAAAAAATGTGATTTTTTTCCTTTAAAACCCCCATTCACCCATGTTCAACACACAGCAGCATTTGAGCATTTTAGAGAAAATTGGAACGATTTTTTAAGAAATTTGAAGAACAAATTTCTAGAATTCCGTATTTGCATCAGATTAGTTTTTTTTTTTCAAGCATATAAATTTATAGATCATTTCTAATTTTTCAAGCATGTAAAATTTACATATTTTATTGCATTGAATCAATTCAATTTATGTAAATTGTTTGTTGATTAAATTTAAATGATTTAAACTTATTTGAATCATTTTTTTATACATATAAGGTTTATGCTGTGTTAGTGTTTGGTAGCTTCGGAAGCTATTTTCCCTTTGTCTAAGGAAGGTCGGCCTTCTTGTATCAAACAATATTTTATATTCTTTATTTCTTAAGGGGGCCAACCTAGTGGAAAGATCACCTATCCTTGTATATAATGAAGGTGATTTCATCTCATTTAGAGACACATTCATTCACACTTCAATTCACATTTTCTACAGAGCAGAAGTTTGCCCTTTAGCAGCAGATCATCATTCTTTAGCAGCAGATCAATTTCAAAGAGTTTTATATTCAGCTGTATCAAGAAGACATTCTCATCATTTATTGTATCAAGTTCGCCCTTGAGAAGGGTCTGATTGTAAAGCAGATTTCTGCTCTTATTTGTTCAATATATAAGGGATATATTTTGCTGGGTTTTTTTCTCCCTCAAGAAGGAGGGTTTTCCCAGGGTATCTGTTGTGTTTATTGTTCATGTGTTGCATTTTCTGCTTTCTGTTAAATCTGATCCTAAAACTAACATGTTGTAGGGTTAAAGATGTTATTTTTGTCAAATTTGCTAATTCAGTTATCATATTACCATATTACATTTAAATTTTTCAAATATATTTTAAATTTCACATAATTTTGTTTTTTAAATCATGTTCACATTGTCATATTCTTTTTAACACTTTTTCTTTCTTATCAATATTGCAAGTTAATATACAACAGTATCTGGCTCTACATCAAGTTTGGACTCAACAAGTGGAAGCCATCCTTCTAGAACTAAACCCCCTAAAAGTCATGACCTCGATTGGAAATACATTGTAATGGGAACGATAGCAAGGAATTTAATTTTACCCACTGCTCAAAGAAGATTAGTGAAGATATCAATCGCTTCAAATACCATCTTTCAAGCATTCCTAATTATGATTCCAAGTTGTGTGTATCGGCACTAGAAGATATGAAATGAGAGATGATGGGACTTCTTGCATCACTAGATGAGAAGAAATTGGAGAGGGCTGGGGCACAAGAAACCATAGAAGCAACCATTGCTCCTAAGTTACAAACAAAATTCGATATAGATACAGCAAGCATTGTGGGCTCTAGTTCTAGTCCATGTATACATGGCACATCCACCTCATCTAGCTCAAGTAGAGCTCATTAGCAAGGGTTTATTGTGCCTAGAAATGTATAAGGAGCACAACCTTCATTAGAATCTATAGGGTGGAACAAGGATGCACACACAGAAACAGAAGCAAATAATATGCAAAAAAATTGACATTAGAACAACTTTACCTTCAATGTGGCAAGCAATCCATATTAGGAGTATTTGGTGACAACGTTGATAGTTGTAGGGAAAGGGTACAAGGCACCCTAGCCAAGAGAATTAAGTTGCAGGTTGCTCCAAGATGCTATTGTATATGAAAAAAAAAGTCGAAAATAAAAAGTAGTGGTCAAAATTCATTAATTTTTTGTGGCTTCAAATGGTGAGTTGATTTTTTTAAGTCAATTAATGCCTCCAAAAAAATAAAGAATACAAAACTTTAAGCTTGATGTTGGAGGAAGTTTTTAAGAGGGGCATACAAAATGTTGTGCAAGTTGTTATTGACAAGGCAATGGCATACATGGTGGCTAGAAGATTGCTTCAATAGAGGCATCCAACACTCTTTTGAACCCCCTATGTAGCCCATTGCCTTGACTTTCTTTTGGAGGACATGGGTAAAATTGTTAAGAATATTGCATCATTTATAAGATGCATTAAATAACTATTTCTTATGTTAAGTTTGTTTAATAGCCTATTATATTAGTGGTACGAATGTTGAGTTGTTAAAACAACTCAATATAATAAGGGAAGTCATTCAGGGAGTTTCCTATAAAATAGGATTCGTGAATCCTATAAATATGCAATATGGACAATGATAATGGAAAGAGAAGCATCATATTATTTGTATAAAATCTTTAAGTTTCTATATTTTTGTACAAAATATTTTATATGGTATCATAGCAGCTTCACAAAATTGTCATATCTTTCTCATTTCTTGACAGTAGCTGTTGGGCATGCTGAAAATGAATGTTTCTGCAAGTCTCATTCTAATGGCATGATAGCTTGTGCTATTTTATAAAGCAAGGTCGGGCCACCAAGAAGCAGCAAAGTATACCACAAGTGTTAGGGAGGAAAGCGTGGGTTTTTGTAATGTCCCCTCCTTAGCCAGCTTCAGTGTTTTGATGGATTAGCCTATCAACGGGTCCTCGTAGGCTAATGTTGGTGTTCTAATGTTGGTGTTCAAAGGGCCTTATTTGAGAGTTATCTTCTCCAGTGTTTGGTGATATTCAGGAATAACCTTCTCGAGGTGTTTTTGGTTCCGTTTGCACTCACTTACTATTTTTAGTAAGTCACTTGGACATTTGGGTCCAACCTTACTATTTATAGTAAGCCATTTTGTTGCGCAGAGGAAGCAGTGGGTAACCTTGTGGTGTTGGAAAAATCAGTTAAATGGTGATATTATTGGAGTTATGATTTATGAATTATTATTAAAGTATTAACTTTAACAATAATTAAATTATAAGAGACTGTTATGAATGGAGTTTAATGACCTTATATTATATGGTTTTATTATATCACAAGGTCAATTAATAAATCATTAAAGGTGGCGCCCACATGAAGGTTATATCTTGTGCAACAAAAGTAAATATATTATTATATTTAATGGTTTTAAATAACATGGGAAATCGTGCTTTTTAGAGGAGGTATAAAAAGCATTCAAAAAGCACATTCATTATTCATTCAACATATTACAAACTTGATGCTTTTGTTGTGGAGAAGAAACAAGGGTTTTAGATTCATAATTCAACCTTGGAGAACGAAAACTCTCTTGGATTCAGTGATCTACAGGTGTGAAATAACACCCAAGGATTGCTCTTCAGGTGGCTACATTCAAGAGTCACATTTGTGCATATTGGAGTTGATTATTTCAAGTTTTTAAGAAGTTATTTGCTCAGATCAGAAAATAAATATCAAATTATACTTGTTGATCGATACCTTTTGCTAGCACGTGGGAAAATACATCAGGCCGTACCATCTCTAACCTGGCTGTACAACCTGCAAGTCATGGCGTGAGGTTTCTAGGCCAAATTGCCTAGGGTTTTGTGGTCCAATCTTCACCATCTTGGGCGTCTAGGACATTCATACTTTGGTGCAGCATTTTTAAGGTGGAGAAACCAGATTATTAAGGGAGGCGTCCAAATCAAGGGTTTCTAGTTTTCTGATAAAGAGGTTCAGATTCTCAATATTTTCATATTTGGCCTCCAGGTATGATCATTATGTATTTACAAAGCATTGAATGAAATCTGAACTGATAGTTTAAGTTATTTGCTTAAGTATTCCTTATTTCTGCAATTAGTTTGCATTTACCTTGCATTCTTGGCAAATATTTCAAAAAACACAAAAAAAACAAAAGAACTACAAAACCAAAAAATGCAAATAGATAAAGCAAAAATCAAAAAGCAAATATCCTATCAGGGGTGGGGATATTTCAGTGGTATTAGAGCAATTTTCTTGCCATTCTGTGTTGAAAAAATTTTCATGAGTGTTGTACCCCAAAATTAAAATTTTTGTTACACTTAGACATTTTGAAGAAATGAGTAAAAGTCTTGTTAAATCAGTCAAAAAGGTCAAAATTTGGGTGTGCAGGTCTTGCATGAGGGATTAAAACGCAAAATTTTCAAAATCTGATGATCTGGGTCTGCTCAGAGCAGCTTAATCTACAAAACCCAGATCTCAATTTTTCATCCCTACTTTTTAGGAAAACTGCTATTTTTAGAAATTTTCTAAAAATAGTAACTTTGTCTGGGTTTTTCTGGGTTTCTTTTGAAACGGATACTGGCAAAACTTTCTAAAAATAGAAAGTTGGTCCATTAGGGTTCAAACTAATTTTGATTGGCTCAAAATACGTCCATATCAGGCTTGTGCAGTCAAAATCTCAAAATAATAAGTTTTGCCCTAGTGGGTCTATTCTGCTTTTTCAGAAGCATATCAAGAGCTCTGAGGTCATCAATGGAGGTTAGTCAGCTGCCAGGCGTCAGATTCAACACTCAGGCATTCAACAGGAGGCGAGTCGGTGAGCAAGCACAAAGAACGAAGGAGAAGGTGAAAATTGTGAAAATTTTCTAACACTGGTTGACTTGGGCGCCCCAGGTGAGAATTGGCGCCCATCTTTTTAGGGCACTAAAAGTTGAGATTAGGGTTTACGCCTCCAACCAAAGTTGCTTAGTTCTTTTCCAGCTCCGCAACGAGTCTGACGGTGCAGTCAACAGATCATCCAGTCGCCCGGGATTCGAGGCCGAACAGGGAGGATTCACACAGAAGTCAAAATGAAAAACATGAAGATTATCAAAATTTGACTAAGTCTGGGAACTTTGGGCACCCCTGGTGAAGAAGGGCGCTCAGCTTTTTGGAGCACCTAACTCAATAGTTAGAATATGCTCAATCTCTTCAGTATTCAGCCAGCTTCGCAACGCCTGTCTCCGTTAGAGCATTCAACTGTCCAATCTCCAGCAGATTCAGATCAAAGTTGAGGATACAGAATGAAGGTTTCAAACTCTGAAGGATGGAAAATCAAAAAACATGGCCAAGTCTGGAAGGTTTGGGCGACCCAGGAGAGAAGAGGCGCCCAAGTTTTCAAGTGCCTAAACAGATGAATTTGCAGATGTGGCTCTAACGTGATTTCTTCGGATTTGATCAGGCTCTCCAACAAGATATTCAGCGCGTCAATCGGAGTTTGCAATTGCCAGTTACGAGAGGTTGAACATAGGGTGAAACAAGAGTGAAATTTCAAAATTCAAAAGCAAACATAAAAAGTGAAATATTCCAACTCTGGTGAGTTTGGGCGCCCTAGCCTGCCAGGGGCGCCCAAGCTTTTGAAGGCTCAAAACTCACTGTTTGATGAAGTTTCTCCTAGGAGACCCCTCTCAATATCTCCTCAACTTCGCAATGAGCATAACCATCAGTCAATCCAATGCCCGGATCACCAGATTCGACAAGGTCATCTGTGGAAGAAGAGTTAATGAAGAAATTGAAGATCATAAAAATGGCTAACTCTAGACAAAATGGGCGCCCCTAGAGGAAATAGGCTCCCATGAATTCGAAGGTCGAAATAAAGTTTTTGGTCAAAGACGCCTCCAAAACAATCTTCTCAAAACGGGTCAGGCTCCACGATGAATCATTCAGCTCGCTCATCAAATTAGTCTGCAAGCCGGAAATCAAGGTCAAAGTGGGGGTCAAAGTTGTGAGAAGTTGAAAATATCAAAAAATGACTAACACTACTTGAAGTGGGCGCCCCTAGCCAAGAAGGGCGCCCAACTTCTCATGCCTTAGTGAAATTTGCAAAATTTTCTAGAAATTTCAAAATTGCAAGAGGATGAGGACGTCTAAGTTCAATGAACAGAGTTTTTAGGGTTTTGAAGATGAAAGCAAAAGAAAGCTAAGTCTATTTAACACCTCTCTTCAATGTAATTTTCATTATTTTTGCAGGTAGCATTCAAAGGAGAAAATTGGAGTAGCAAGTTTGAAGAAATTTTTCAAGATTCAAGAGCTCAGTTTGCTGGTTATTCATCAAATTTTTCAGATCAGCAACATAAACCCTTGCTTTTTCATGCTTTTTCATCCAGAAGATCAAATTTTTCAAAGAGAAGGCCAAGGTTTTCAAATTTTCAGCCATCTGGGTCTTATCACCTCATTATTCTGAAGAAATTTTCAAGAACTTCATCAAGTTGCAGCAGCTGCTTTTTGCTTTGCATGTCAGTGAAATCCTCAATGCATTCAGTTTTCAATCATCTGGGTCCTCTCAAATCAGTCTTCTGAAGAAAACCCATATCACAGCTTTTTTCAAAAAAGTTTCAAATTCTAGGGTTGGCTGCTTTTTCGATCAGCCATCAGTATTTTGTAAATCTAATCAACTGGGTTCATTTCTAATTGCATTCTGAACAAAACCCAGGTGCCAGCTTTTTTCGTGAAAAATTGAAGAAATTAGGGTTTGCTACTTTTTCAGTATAAAATCAAAATTTTCGAAAACGGACGATTTGGGTTGTCTTGCAACGAAATTCTGAGCAAAACCCATATCTCAAAAAAAATTTCAAAAAGTTTGTCCGTTGGAGCAAGAAAATCAGCATTCTAAAAATAGTAAGTTGCTCAAGACTTGTCTAAACCTAGGCGTGTTTACAGTCGTTCTTCAAGGTTTCCGAAATGGAGTATACTCCCAATGTTTTCAAGACTAAATCAGCTCTCTATCATGATTACATCAAAACAGCTAAGACAGACTTACATCATATCAAGCTGGTGTTTGATCTACAGGCTTTGGAGAGCGCAGGCAACACTACCATCAGGAACCTGGGACACTCTGGACTCCTCGCAGCAGCGTCTATTCCTATATCAGTTCAGAGTCTCAAGTTCGTAATCGCTTGCATCAAGCATTACAACCCGGCTACAAGGGAGATTCAGTCAGTTGATGGCAGATTGATTTGTAATTTGAAACCTAATATGATCGAGAAGTGTTTTTCCATTCCCCCTTGGCCTGAAAGTGTCACTATCTCAAAAGGTGAATGTGAAAGGATATGGAAAATGCACAAGGACAAGTATAGTAAGAAGATTGCACAGTCTTGAAGACGGTTCCTATAGTGGGCTCAATGAAGTGCAAACTAAATTTCAGAGTGTTGTTCGCAGCTGTGATAGCAGCAATCTAGTTGGCGGGAGAATGAGTCATATTTCGATGATGTCAGCAAAGTTTGAAAAGGCGGCCAACGAAGTCGAAGATTTCCTGAGATCAATTGCAGATGGAGAAGATATCTTGGAAAAACGCAACTTTGCTATTGATGGGATAGATGCACCGAACCGTGACACAATTTCTTGCTTTTTAGCGGATATGATCGAGCTTTAAAGAAGCTTTCTTCTAGAAGCTTTCTTCCCGCTTTCTTTCTATTCTTGGAATAATTCTTATCCATTCTTTGAGAAGAGAAAGAAAATAAATGTAATAGTTGGCGTTTCCCGCTTTTTCTGCTTTCTTAGGTGTTAGATGTTATCTTCTTTTTAGATTTAGAAATAAAGTTTGCTTGCTGAGCAAGCCCTAGATTGTGAAAGCAAGGAGATTTTAGGGTTCCCTACTCCTCTACTTGCCTATAAATAAGAGCCTTTGCTCATTAGTTTTCTTTAACGGTTATTGTGAAAGCAAATTGCTGAGTCTCTTTTAGTCAGCAAGTTGTTATTCAGTGTCAATTCACTTTGTGTTAGAACCATGCTAGTGATAACAAAATGCTAAGCCTATTGTGCCTTCTATTTGTTATTCAAGTGTTGTTCAATTGTTTTATGATAGCAAATTGTTGAGTCTCTTTTAGCCAACAAGGAGTTATTGTAGTTGTTGTTCCTATTGCGTAAGAACAAGATTGCAAGCCTCTTTAGCTGCAATTTCTTGTTCCAAGCATGTTATAAGTAGATTTTGTTCCAGAAGTTTGAGAAATAAAATCATGAGCCTCCTTTGCCTTGGTATAACATCTCAGATTTCCGTTATTTGTGTTATGCTTTTATGATCTTGATTTCAGCTTACATTGAAGTGTGTAGATGTTTGTTGAGAAAGAGTTTATTGAAGCACTTTGTTAGAGAATCAACCTTGTTTATTTCTAGTTTCTCTTGCTCTGCGAATTACTTGAGAAGTTAGAAACGTCTTTAGCTTAAGTTAGTCGTAGTTGAAGTTCTTAAAACAGAAAATCTCAGCTGCGGCGTCTGTGTTTAATAAACCTTGTGCTCTAGCTGATCAAAAGATAGGCAACTTAGTTTTTAGTTTACTTTCTTTCAACACCATCAGCAAGAGGGAGCTTCCCCTCCTAATTTGAAGAGCAGTTTTACTGTGCATAGCTGTCCGTTTCAAATACGCATTCCAGAGGTGCGAATTTAAATGCCAACAGTTTTCTGGTGCCCATCGTGGGGCACAAGGCATTAAACAACAAGAAAAGCTTAAGCTTTATGTCACGGGTATGACTCTCTGGCGTCCTACTACTCCAGTTCAACAGCCTGATCTTACACCTCAAGTTATCCAGCCGAATTTCCAAATAATTGAAGGAGAGCAAGTAGACATCATCAGCAGCCTAAGGAGTTTCATCTTTGAGAAGAAGGAGACCCCTGCTCAGTGGAGAAACGTTGTTGTTATTCTAGACAAGGAGGAAGAGAAAGCCAATATTGCAGTCGGAAGGCCTGTCTTGCCACCACCCGCGTGGGTCTAAGACAATCCTAGCGTATATAGTCTATACAAGGAGGAGAACAAGAACAAATCCGCTCTTCCAAGAAGAAGTTGATCCTTTCTTTCCACAGACTCATCCTACAGAAGTTGGAGAGTCATCTAACACAGTTCCTGAGTTCAATACCGTACTTGTGTTCGAGGAAGAAGAACCCGAAGCAATGGGTGATAATAACAACGACCACAACGACCGCAATCGCAATCGGAGAAGAGGTCCCCCACTGCCTTGGGGTCATCATATCGGACCTTTGGCCCTAGGAGCAAATCATGAATTGCCTAAGGGGTCGAGAAAACACTTTCCACGGTTCCAAGGTGATGGAAGTCAACATCCTGACGATCATCTTTCAGCCTTTTCAACGGCTTGCGCTGTTCTGCATGTAGCTCATGGAGATATTGTTGTACGTCTCTTTGTTGAGACTCTCGTGGGAGCTGCTGCCGAATGGTTCAATCACTTGGAGCCGAGTTGTATAACCAACTGGAATACTATGACTGAAAAGTTTCTTGCAAAGTTCAAGCCAGCTGAAGATAGCCTGGTCACTCGTCATATGGTCGGGTAAACAGTAACAAGAACCATTTGAGCATATACACACACGTCATTATAGGTTTGAAGGAACCAAGTCAGATAAGTTGGTCTTGATAAGTCATCCATAGGCTTTAGGAGTCTAGTTTACTTCTTTGTGCTTTGTGAGTGATGATTGTTTGTGTATTAGACTTACTATACTGTGATCATTGTGTGGAAAACGTGAGTGGATATATGTGTATAGGTTGAGTGGGTATGTATACACATGTATACATTACGTACACATATCCATATGTATAAACATATCGATACAAACGTATGATAGGCAAATGGATATGCTCATACGTATGTGTCGACATGGTATACATACACATACGTATGCACTAAGGTATATACGAGTATATACGTGTGTATATATACACACGCTACCTATTATTTGTGGATATTAATAATATAATATTATTATTCCCTGATGACTTCATGTAAAAATGTATATATATATTTATTTATATATCGGGTTGTTGACTAGCTCACGATATTTTCATATAATTGTTAAGTATATAAATATATATGTAATTATATATAATATTATTATGGTTATATTAAAATATAAATATATAAATAAATACTCGAGTATTATATATATATATATATATATGTTTAATATATTTAGGACTATAATAATATTTATATAATAAAATATATAAAGGAATTATATTTTAATATTATAAATCTCTAAAGTGAAAATAGATTATATTTCACTTGGAGTAAATATTAAAGTTTAAATATTGGAAAAATTAAAAGATTTAAATTTTTACTTGGAGTAAATATTTAAAATGGAACTATAGAGAAATAATAAATCTCTTGAATTAAACTATGGAGAAATAATAAATCTCAAGTAAAAGAGAATCGAGCCTTTTCATTTAAAAGAATTTAAAACATAAAGTTCAATGAGGAATCAAAATATTTTGTAAGTGAATAGTTAAACTTTTGGAAAAAGGCAAAAATTGTTGAAAGAAGCTTTCCCGTGAAAATGGCGCTTGAGGAAATATGCAAGTCGCCTGAAGAAATTTTCAACCAATGCTATGAATGTGGGCGACGCAGCCTGCAACTAGTGAGGTGTTTAAAGTATTGCCTTGACCGATTCACTAAATGATGAATCATTTTTACATGGGCGCCATTAGAGGTAAGTTTCCTGCAGGTGGCGATTTCTTACTGAGTTGATTTATTCTTGTTTTGCTGGCTCAAAATGAAGTCGAATCACTTTCATTTTTGATGAGTAAGGGGTTAGAAACCTGCCATGTCTCTCTTTGAATGTTTATGGGTATTGTGTTGTCATTTATCATGCCTTCATAAGTGGAAAACATTGCATTTCGGGCCCTATATATAGACGCCTTGCCATTCTATATTGCATCACTTGTGGAATCCAAGTTTAGCATTTCTCTGAGCTTTCATTTCCATTTCATAATTCTGTTTACATACTCTATTTTTTTTAGTAGAAAATATAGAGTTTTTACCAGCAATTTGCCACAGACAATGAATAATCCCAATACAGCTGACAGTGAAATCATTGTGAGTTCATTATTGAGTGAGAAATTAGTTGTGAGTTCATTATTGGGTGAGAATTCATAGGGAGTTCATTTAGAGTGAGAAGCCATCATTAGGAAGTCAATTTTAGTGAGAAGTCACTGTTTTTCTCGAAGCTTGATTGAAAGAGGGACTGGAAGTACGATTTGGGAAGGAGAAACTTTAAAACAGGCATGAAACTTCTTCATTTTGTATCTTTTAATCTGAGTGATGGTTTCTATTTTCTTGTGCTTGTCTGTTTTCCATAGTTATAAGAGGATAGAATTATTAAGGAAAACATTTACAATTTATGCATAAAAGGGACTTTGTGTAAGGGAAAATAATGTGAAAGAAATAAAGGAAGGGATTTAAATGCATTTAGATTCTAGAATGAATATTGCATGTTTTGTATGATCTCCATATATGGAGAATATGATGAAGTAGTTATTATCTATTAGGATCGAAAAGAAGGTAGAACCAAGTATGGTCTTAAGCTTAAGTTATTAGGTTAACTGTGACAAGCTAAACACTCCTTGGATAAAGATTTCCTAATTAGGAGTTAGGTTACAAGACACTTGTAGACTGTTTCATTTCTAAGTGGATAGTTTGATGTAGGAAGTTTGGGGTGACTGAATATCCATTGGAGGACATAGCCTACACGTAGAGTAAGATGGCCTTAAGTCAAATCGGCCCTGAGTAGTGTTTATGATAGATAACCTTCATTCAAAATACTGAATGAGAATACTTTGGCCAAAGTAGTGAAATGTACAACATCCACTTAGATGTGAGATAGTTGAGACTACACTGTCAATTCATTGTGATCCTTGTACTAGTTCGAGATTGTGAAATAGCAAGGTTCTAGTTGTGTAGGACACAGCACTATGCTCAGTTGGTAATCGTTAAAGGATACCCTACCAATCTCTTCAACGAAGGGAGGGCCATCTATTAAATAATGGATGTGCGGGGGACCACATTATAAGTCCGTGGTTGGCGGAAAAGTGCCCGAGTGATGTTTCTCCTCCACAACAAACGGCCGATGTACCAAGATTTGAAAGGAAGGGAACCTGGACCTTCTTACTACTATTTGTTCAAAAGCTCTTGAGCTATGTATGTAATTGTATTACTTTTGTACTTTGATTTATATTTGCAATGAAAATGGAATTCATGTGGAAATATATTGTAACTTGTATACATTTATCAATGAAGAAAGGAAAAATTTTATTGTATTGCCTTTGTTACTTTTTATCTTTATATGTTTGGAGTAAAATTGGAAAAATTTTAATTTACGCAAGGGATAGGTCGTTACAAGTGATCCTTTGAGATGGTGACATGATTTACCTGATGCTACAACCTTACAGGCAATCCACTCTCAAGAAGAGTGGTGCTGAGAAGTTCAAGCCACGGTATTATGGTCCTTTCAGGATTTCCAAGCGTATTGGAGAGGTAGCTTATGAGCTAGAGCTACCAACAAATAGCAGAGTGCACAATGTATTTCATGTGTCTCGCCTCAAGAAGTAATTAGGACACAATGTTATCCCTTCTACAGCACCACCACCCCTTGATGAGGAGGGAAAGTTGATCCTAATTCCAGAGGCTATTATTGATTTCAGGGAGCGACGCTTGAGGTGAAGAGTCATCCACGAATATTTGGTTAAGTGGGGAGATTTGCCTGTAGAGGATGCTACATGGGAGAGTGAGGATATATTACAGCATCCAGAGTTGACATTGCTTGAGGACAAACAATTTTGGGGAGGGTGGATTGTAATGTCCCCTCCTTAGCCAGCTTCAGTGTTTTGATGGATTAGCCTATCAACAGGTCCTCGTAGGCTAATGTTGGTGTTCAAAGGGCCTTATTTGAGAGTTATCTTCTCCAGTGTTTGGCAATATTCAGGAATAACCTTCCCGAGGTGTTTTTGGCTCCGTTTGCACTCACTATTTTTAGTAAGTCACTTGGACATTTGGGTCCAACCTTACTATTTATAGTAAGCCATTCTGTTGAGCAGAGGAAGCAGTGGGTAACCTCATGGTGTTGGCAGAATCAGTTAAATGGTGATATTATTGGAGCTATGATTTATTAATTATTATTAAAGTATTAACTTTAATAATAATTAAATTATAAGAGAATATTATGAATGGAGTTTAATGACCTTATATTATATGGTTTATTATATCACAAGGTCAATTAATAAATCATTAAAGGCGGCGCCCACATGAAGGTTATATCTTGTGCAACAAAAGCAAATATATTAATATATTTAATGGCTTTAAATGCCATGGGAAATCGTGCTTTTTAGAGGAGGTATAAAAAGCATTCAAAAAGCACATTCATTATTCATTCAACATATTACAAACTTGATGCTTTTGTTGTGGAGAAGAAACAAGGGTTTCAAATTCAGAATTCAATCTTGAAGAACAAAAACTCTCTCGGATTTAGTGATCTACAAGTGTGAAATAACACCCAAGGATTGCTCTTTAGGTGGCTACATTCAGGAGTCACATTTGTGCATATTGGAGTTGATTATTTCAATTTTTTCAGAAGTTATTTGCTCAAATCAGAAAATAAATATCAGATTATACTTGCTGATCAATACCTTTTGCTAGCACGTGGGAAAATACATCAGGCAATACCATCTCTAACCTGTCCATACAACCTGCAAGTCATGGCGTGAGGTTTCTGGGCCAAATCACCTAGGGTTTTGTGGTCTAATCTTCACCATCTTGGGCGTCCAGGACATTCACACTTTGGTGCAGTGTTTTTAAGGTGGAGAAACCAGAGTATTGAGGGAGGTGTCCAAATCAAGGGTTTCCAGTTTGCTGATAAAGAATTTCAGATTCTCAATATTTTCATATTTGGCCTCCGGGTATGATCACTATGTATTTACAAAGCATTGAATGAAATCTGAATTAATAGTTTAAGTTATTTGCTTAAGTATTTCTTATTTCTGCAATTAGTTTGCATTTACCTTGCATTCTTGGCAAGGCAAATATTTCAAAAAACACAAAAAAACCAAAAAACTACAAAACCAAAAAAGCAAACAGAAAAAGCAAAAATCAGAAAGCAAATATCCTATCAAGGGTGGGATATTTCAGTTTCCAAGGGCAATTCAAAGGCATACATCAACAGATTTTGAAGTTGCGGCTTGTTTCAAACTCAAAAGTGGTTAAACTTCATGCATTGAATCCTCTTCTATTTATTGTCATAAAAAGTCCATTTACCCTAGTTGACTTTTGGTGGATAAC
Organism: Sequoia sempervirens; assembly: GCA_007258455.2. Taxonomy (NCBI): domain Eukaryota; kingdom Viridiplantae; phylum Streptophyta; class Pinopsida; order Cupressales; family Cupressaceae; genus Sequoia; species Sequoia sempervirens. The sequence goes on along the minus strand of VDFB02256443.1, from coordinate 68,377 downwards.
TTCATCAACAAAGAGCAAAGGAGGTAAACACTGGTTTCTTTTTTTTTAAGTCACCCAGATTAACTTTGGTGAAAGCTCTTGCATGTATGATTTTATGTATTGTTTTTAATACCAATAAGGACGATAGGGCCTACTAGGTTTTAGGGGTTGTGTTGTGATAGGATATTGCATCTTAGGTTGAAGGAAATCTGAAGCAATGAGTTTTTCTTTTGTTTTTGACATTTATCTTGTATTGGATAGTATTATTTATTAGTCTTCTAAATGTCTATAGTGTTTAGTTCGTCATATTGTTTCTTTTAAGATGTATCTAGATTATTGTGTTAGAGAGTCAATATGCATGTAAATTTATAAAAGTGTTACGGTGCATTATCAGTGGAACCCAACACCTTCAATATTGTTTAGATTACAAGGAGATCAAATAGTGCTTATTAATGGAGAAAAACAACACATTGATAGAGAAATTTGAAGGTTCAGACTTCAGAGTTCCACACATGGCAAATCAAGTTATAGTTGATCCTTATTGAAAAGGATCTATGGGATGTGGTAAGTGGAGCAACAACACAGCCAACGGATGTTGATGGAAGTACAAAATGGACTGCAAAGGATTGAAGAGCAATGGCTTTGATTGGTCTTGGACTTTCAGATGCATACCTCCACCATATTGACTTATCAAAGACCTCAAAGCAAGTATGCGATGATCTCAATGCTTTGTTTGGATCACAAGCATCAAGTGCAAAGATGAGCCTAAAATAGAAATTTTTGGACTAAAAATGATGGAAGGTGACAATATTGTTCAACATATCGGTAACTTTCGTTCTCTAATAAATCAACTAGCTGGGATAAAGCTAAAGTTGTTGATGATGATGATGCAAAAGCTATTTTGTTAAATAGCATGCCTCCTAGCTTTGTTAATATGGTGTTCCCATTGAACAAAGTCGATACTACCCTAGAAGATATAATATCTACTTTAATTGATGAAGGAGCTAAGAAAATTGATTCAACTATAGAGGAAATTGCAATGTTTGGAAAAAACAAGCCTAATCAGTCCTCCAAATCCAATTCTTCTACATCAAAGGGAAATTGTTTTTTTAAGGATAGAATTTTGTGCTACTATTGCAAGAAAAAGGGACACATTATTATGAATTGCATCCAGCGTGCCAAGGATCTCCTCGATGACAAGCTAAATATAGATAAAGCATTGGGCCACAGGCAATGATGAAGAATGTCTTTTTGAAATAGCTACTAAAAACCCTCCACACAAGAACAATGAGGAATATATTTTCTAAATCAAATCAAAAGTTTGAATTTGTGATTAGATGTGTTTGTCCCCAATCACATTTTTGTTGAGTAATTATGATTGGACATATGTGTCCTCAATCATAATTGTTGTGAACAGAAGTGTGTGTCCCTGTTCATAACCTTGATGTTGGATAGATGTGTTTGTCCCTATCCAAACTTATTGTAAGACCTTCAATAGATGTGTTAGTCCCTATCCTTGGTTCCACGGCTAGATGTGTTTGTCCCTATCCTTGGATGAAAGTACAATGAGTGTAGTGAGGCTAGTTCCACTATTGCTTGTCATGAGTAGATGTGTGTCCCTACTCATATCTTATGATGATCTACTGAACGTGGTCATCAAGTATTATTGGTCCACTCATCCCCATTTGGAGAATGATGCAATATGGGGGGAAATTGAATAGGTGAGATTGATTGTAGAAAATGCAAGGAATATAACAAAATATATTTATAATCACCCATGGGTTCTTAACTTCATGAGAGATCACACAAAGGGGAAAGAGCTTATGTAATCAAGTAACAATAGGTTTGAACTAATTTTCTAACATTGCAAAGTATTTCTAATTTATTGACTCCCTATAACCTACTAGAGAGAGGACTACAAAAACAATTTTTGATAATGTCTTTGCCAAGAGCACCTTTCGGAGATTAACAAGGTAACTTCAAACTTTAATTTAAATTTCAAATTGAATCATTGTATTTTTAAACTTCACATAAATATTTAGTTTCATTGTAAATTGTAACTTCATTTTGTTTGTACTTTGTAGGTATCTAAGTTGTTCGTGATGGTTTTGTGCTTGGTGGATGGGGAGCAAAACCCAATGGGATACATTTATGAGGCCATGGACAATGCCAAAGAAGCTATCCAAAACTATTACAAAGGGGATGCAAGTAGATTTGCCCCTACTTGGGAGCTCATTGATCGAAGGTGGAATAATCAACTCCACAAATCCATTCATGCAATGGGTACTTCCTCGACCCCAAGCTTTTCTTCTCCAATAGCTTAATGGATGCTAATGGGGAGGTTATGGAGGGCCTCTTGACATGTATTGAGATCATGACACCAAAGATTGAGGTGAAATACCTTGTCATTTTAAGGTTGAGAAGTTATTGCCATCTAGCAATAGGGTAGAGCCACAAGCACAGTCTTCTAGGACAAGCAAGGAACCACAATTGAGCCTGCCCAATTTTTCACTAGAATGGGGAAGAGGACATTGTAAATAGTTGTAATTTTTTACTTGGTAGATATGCAATTCATGATATTAGTTTTCAAAGACAAATCATCATAAATTCATATTAGTTATCAGTTAGCAGCTACCTATTGTATCCAACTCCACATGATAGTGCAATTTTGTAATCTATTTGTATTTAAGAATCAAATCGAATAGAAACAATCCCCATGGCTTTTTAGACTCATTTTATACATTTTGTAATTGAATTTTGCAAAAAAAAAAAAGTGTTTTTAAAGAAATTTAAGTACTTTTTAAAGTTGTCGAGTTTTGCCAAGCTTGCTAAGTTGGAAATTTTGGGCTTGTTGAGTACTCGCCAATCCGAATTTGTGAACTATGCATTCTCTACATAGCAATAATTTCATATAGTTTTCATGTCCCCTTTTGACCTAAGGAAGTAATTTAATAATTTAAGTTGCCCAAATGGTACCTTTATGTGATTCATGAAAAAACAACTTATGTTTTATTATTAAATAGGTGCTTTATAAAGTGTTGCTAGGATAAGCGCCACAAGTAATGTTTATTTAAAAGGTCTTACAAAACACTTCTTAAATTAAGTTTTGGCAGAAAAATCAAAAAGAAAAAATAATATTGAACTCCCGTCAAAAGATTATAAAAAGAGAAGCTAGGTAAAGAGAAGAACCATCCATTGCATTGTTGCCAAAAACCCTTTCTCGAAGATCAAGCACCCATTGTTCATCTTTAGGCCGAAGGACAAAAACCCTCTTGATATTGAAATCGGAGGATGAAAACCCTCTTGGTTCCCAAATTGAGTTTGGGGACAAAAACCCTCATATCCATTAGAGATGATTCCATCCAAGGATTGCATATGTGTGGATAGATTGCTTTAGGAGCATATTTAAGATTTCAAAATTGTCCCAACGACTGAGGATTTCCAGATTTCAATTGCTTTGCAGTTATTTTCCAATTTCAATTATTTTGGATTTAGGAGATTTCCAGTTCTTTATTGAGATGACTTCAAAATATTTATTTTATTAAATCTTAGTGATAAATCTGTTTAATTGTTGGCTGATCATGCCCCTTAATCATTATATTATTTTCATTAACATAGCTGGCCGTACAATGTCTAGGCTTAGCTGAAGTTATTTATTGCTAATTTTAATTAGATTGTGGCACACATTCCACTTTTTTTTCTTAATATTATTCCAGCTGCATCATTCTTGTAAGTCCATATAAGCCTTGGTTTGAAGTGTCAAACATTATATTGAAAGGTAGTGATTCAAATATTAAGTTCAATATTAATATAATGTTGTCGTACCAATCTTTGGTTTGATCAAAACCTATGAAGTGGCTTGTTGATTATTAATTTATCCTGCCGTACCACATTAGAGTGTGGCGATTCATTTTAGAGGTCAGTTGCTCAATATCCTTGAAGCCTTCTCTATGCAAAAGTTGGCAAACAAATGGGTAGCCTTTAATATTTATTAAATGAGGTTTTACATCAGGTTTCAACATAGTATTTCAGCTGCTACTTATTAATTGTTATTAATAGTACATGTTAACAATTTTTCTAGAATTACATTTGTCTAAATAACTATCTAAATCTAAAAAGATTTATTTGTAATGTATCTACCATAATAATTTGGTATTTCTCATTTAATTTTTTTTTCAATTTACAGTTGGAAATAATTAAAGTTTGTAACTGATTTCACTATTGTAAGTCTAGAAGGCTATGCTGCCACAACATTAGAACATTTTTTAATTTCCAATATTATTGTTTCTAATGATAATATATGTGGTTCTCCACCAGATTTAGTATTTATAATTAATCTAGAAGCCTATTGCCAAAATAAGCATTTCATTTCTTCTCAATTTTGTGATTGTTGCGATATTCAGTTGTGTGGCTTGCCACCAACAAGCATTTTACTATAATATCATTCTAATCCTTTTACCATGTGCTCTAACCTTGCCCACATCGAAATCTTGGTGATCAAAAGGTGTTAAAGCTTCATGCTTGTTCATCGTAAAAGTTTTTTTTTAAAAAGGAAATTTTCGATTCAGGCATTACAGAATTAGGAAGTAATGTTTTTAGCTAACCAAGGGGAGAGTCGCTTTACTTTGTTCTTTATACAATGAAAGTGGTTTGAAACAATCCCACATGTAATGCCAACATGCATCTCATGTGGCCTTTCCGTTTTTTGTTCCTCTTCTTAACTCCTTTCCATGGAGATTGTCCCTTGCGACCACTAAAAATTTTATTGGGAAGTTAACTTTCACCACGTCCAACGAAGAGGTTCTTGTAAGAGTGGTGACTTTGATTGATTCTACCACCTAGGTGCACACTGCAATGAAATTACTTGCACAAATGAATAATATAATAGAAACATATGCTGCAAATACTTGATAATGAAAAGCCACTTCAAGGGGGCAAGCCTCCAAAAGTATTCAACAAGAATAAAATTCACAATATGATGATCAATTACTACACACTATCTCCTACATATAGGTATCATTATGTAAATTACTACACCATTTATGAACTCATAAATAACTCAAATAAGGATTATGCTAGCCACAAGTTGGCTACACATATCCCACTGCAATCAATGGGTGAAGGGAATAGTATGCTCCCCCTCTTTAGAGAAGCATTTTTCTCAATATAGATCAACTGTGGATGCTTTTGCATGATGTCTTCACATTGCAATGTAGCATCTTCAACGAATTCTTCCACTTGATTGAATACTCTATAATCATCCTCGTCCACAACCTCTTAGTGCTTGTTCAAAGGATTTCCTCTGATTCTAAAATGACTTTGCTTTCTTCATTAAGCTCTAGTAACTTTATCTAGGTTGAAATGTTGTGTTAATTATCTTGTTGTTCATTCTATTCTATGATATTTCTTTGTCCTTGACACTAGTGAGTACCGTTGGCTACTGTTGAATGTGCGCTTGCACTTCTTTAACTTTTCGGTGCACCTTCAATGAACAAGTGATGGATGGCAATAGGTTACTTGGTACTTGTTGAATGGCTTGATCATGATCTCTATTAGAAGGCATCTCTTTGGCGTGTTCCCCAAAATTACTTGCAGACCTAGTGATGCAAGAATATTTGATTGATGAACTTCCACTGACAATAATTGAGCCATACCCTTATCTATCCCCTTGTAAAGTATCCTTTGCATTTTGTGCAAGCTTACCCTGTCTAGCATTTTGCATGTAACCCCCTTAATCCAAATGTCCAACCCTCTAATTAATATCTCATGAACAGCTCCTACCAATTCATCTTGAGTAAGCCATTGGACTCCCAAAACAATGTCCACTCCAACAATGGGTATAGCAAAACATAGGCAAACATAGGACAATCAAGCATGTAATCTCCTATGATGAATTTAATAGTATGCCATTTCTCTAAACAATTGACTATACCTCCATCTATAATCATAACCTATAATTTTGGAGTTGGGTTAATGTAACAGTTCAATCATGTTGCCAACTTATTGTTGATGAAGTTATGAGTACTCCATGAGTCAATCAATAGTCACCTTTTGTTGTTTAAGGAAACCTAGTACCTTAAGGTTTGTGAGATACTTATACATGACAATGCATGGCAAGAGATAATTGGTTGGTGGTGCAAAACAAAATTCATGAGTCTTATCAGATGGGTGAGTTTTGTAGCCGATAATTGACTTAATGTGACTTTTTCATTTGTCAATTGAAAATCAATTTGAATTTACACAAGAACAATGGAAGCCAATTCAATTCCATATTACCACAGGCATTCAAATTTAAATAACTCCATAATTCGATTTTAATTTTAATTTATTGATTTCTCTATCAACATTATACATTTTGCAAGTTTCAATTTGTATTTGCAAATTCCTTTAATCTTTTGTTAACACCTCCCATCGACCTGCCTATAGTCCTCTGTTTTATTTGATCTCTGTGATTTTATTCTTTTTATTCACGCTGCACTCTTACTTCACAACCTCCTTTTCCCTCTCATTTTATTCACATATTCCTTCTTCTATTCCCCATGTGGCCTAGTCTTTATTTCTGTTCTTTCCTGTGTCCTTCCATTTCTCTTTTTGTGTGGTATATATTTCAATTTATTTATTGATTTAGGCAGCCTCTTGTCTTCTTTTCTACTCTCTTTCTTATCCACTTATTTCTTAACTCCTTCAGCTCATTCTTAATTTTGCAAACCCTTTATTCTTTCTATGTACATATAGATTTTAATCTCTGCACATTCATTTACATACAGCATGGCCTTTTATTCATTTTCATCAACATATAATTCATTAATGTTGTTTTTCTCCTTTCTGTTTGCAGCCTCCTCCCAAACTCAATTTGCATTGCTCCTCTACTTGGGTGGCTTCTCCTTTGGACTGTATTGTCCCTCTATATTCCACACCCACTAAAATTCCATTACTTTCTCCGCATACATTTTAATTTCTTCAATATATTGCCTTCTGCCCATGGTGTGACCCCCCCTACCATCCAATCTGCCATTTGTTATTTGGTTTTTTCTTTATCCTCCCCTTGGCTGCGTGGCTTTTTCTCTTCCACTTTTATTTCATTTTATTTTGTTTAATCACCATCCCTCCTATTCTCAATGCCCCCTCTCTTTAATCTGTTCATCATTGCAAAATAAAACATTAAATATTTAATTTTCCTCACAAGACCACAAATCCATACGCCATTTTTTGGAGTGAGCAATAAGAAGAGATTATGCCCAACTGCATTTGATAAACATTTTTATTTCTTCCAATAAGACATTGCAAGAGCTATAAAACTATTTGGGCAGAAAATAGTCAAGATGACAAAGCATATTGGTTATAGTCTTTTCCAACCACACTAAAAGGTGTAGCCATTGATCGGTATAAAAAAACACAATCACTTTAACATGTTTAGATAATATGGTTGTATCCAATTTTGTATTAATTGCTTGTCATCTTTCAAGTAGTTATAGGAGTTAGTTGGTAGACAATTGTGTTTTGCTTGGCAACCATCGAGTTCTTAAAATAGACTTAGCATAGTCAAGGAGAGTAGTTTGATCCTTGGTTGATCAACTCTGGTCTACTTCTATAAGAACTTCATTGTGAATAAAGATATATTTCACTACTCTATATGTTCATTATTTCAAGTATTAAGAGTAAACAATTAAGAATGCACTTGGATGCAAGCAAGTTAAAATAAAACAAGCATGCACTTCATAATGAGGAAATTCAACAGTTGAAAGTTGCTTGAGGTGCATGTGTCAAATGAAGGCCATACTAGACAAAAGGAATTGAAATAAAAAATATTGCTCATATAGGTGTGCCTCACAACGGAGACATACACAAGACAATGAAAGCTGGAAATTCAAAATGGTCAAGGCATAGACAATAGTGTGCAATTGACCTCTAACATATGCCTCATAAAGGTGATGGTTTTGTTCTCAAAACAAGATTCAATGGTTAATTTTAGGGGCATACCTGAAGTGTGAATGAGCACTTATATCCATAAAACAGTCCAAGCTAAGCATGCACCTTATTATGATATTTTGTTTTCAAAGATGTGTGCAAAGAGAAATTTGTTTGCCAAGATGAATGCTAGTTTTCAGACACACACTTGGAGATGGACGCAAGCCTATACAAAGGAAATATTTCAATCTTAAAATTTGACTTCAATTCAAGGGTGTGTGTCAAGGATCAAAGATGTGCCTATACAAGGCATGGATGGTTCACAAGCGCATGAGGAAATGTAGAGGCACACTTCAGTTAAAGAAGCAAAATGAACAAGGCTTAGACAATAGTGCGCACTTGACCTCTAACACATGCCTCGTAAAGGTGATCAGTTTGTTTTCAAAACAAGATTCAATGGTTAAGTTTTAGGGGCACATCTAAAGTGTGAATGTACACTTGTATGCATAAAATAGTCCAAGCTAAGCATGCACCTTATAATTGTATTTTGTTTTCAAGGATGCATGCCATAAAGGGAAATCTATTTGCAAACATGAAAGCTAGTATTCAAGCATGCGATTGGAAATGGACACATGCCTATACAAATAAATATTTCAAGTCTTAAAATTTGACTTCAATTCAGGGTGTTTGTCAAGGAATCAAGGACATGTCTATGCAAGGCATGGATGATTCACAAGCACATGAGGAAATGCAGAGGCATGCATTAGTTAAAAGGAAAATTGACACTTTAGAAGAAGGCCAATGCATAGGCATGCATGGGAAAATATGGATGAATCTATCTTAAGAAAACTAGCACAAGTCATGATCACATTCCAATGTATAGGTGCATGCCTAGGTAGGAAGACAACTCAAAGAAGAAAAATTAAGCATTCAATAACTTCCATTCATAGGTGCAATCCTAAGACTAAGGGCACACCTCATAAAGAAAAAAACAAATGGGCTTGCAAAACCCATTGGTAGGTGCATGCCTAGAGGCAAGCGAACACCTCAGTAAAGTACTAAAGAGTATTTTTGTCAAAATTTGTCATCAATTGTCAGGTGTGCATTTGATCTAGGGGAGACACCTCACGAAGGAGGCAAGTTCATTTTGAAAATTCAATGTTCAATGTATATATGTGCACCTAAGTGTGGATGCACACATCAACAAAGAGAAATTTTAGCTCACATCAAAGTTTGAAAACCCCATTTCAAGTGCACACTTGGGCAAAGGGGCACATCTATATAAAGGAAAAATTATATATTAAAAAAATCACAATGTTAGGTGTACTTTGGAATGCAAGTGAACACCTCACCAAAGGGATTTTTCAAATTTCAAAAATTACATTATCAAGCACACACCTAGTGATGAGGTGCACACCTCTACAAAAGAAATCAAAAGTGCACATTGAAGGTTCGTTTTTAAGTGTATTAGTACATGTGTAAAAAGCAAAAGTGTGTGCTTATCAAAGGGATTCAAAACATCAAAGTAGATTTTTCCAAGTTTTCAAAGGATTCACCATGATCAAAAGAAATGCTACAAAAATCATCCAAAGTCACCTATCCAAAAGTTTATTTTTAACCTACACTAAAAATAGCCAACCTGTCATCATTTTCAAAGAGAAGAGCATATTCTATCATTTTTAACCCTATTTATGTCTATATTATTTTTGGTGTGAGGAGCGTGTTCTATATTTAGCCTTCCCTATTCAGAGAATTTACTCTTTATAACCTTGAGTGAGCTATTTTTAGATCTCTTGCCATGCAAGAGATGTGAGCTTTAAGTCATAGTTTGTAATAAATTCAATCTAAAACTTAATTAGAGGTTCCATGGTTTCGGTTTTAGTATTTGAGGATAGGGTTTTGTCACAAAATTTCAACTTATGCAATCAATTATCCTTAAAGTAGAAGTAGCAATCAGCTTTTTATTTATTTTCATGCAATACCTTTGTGAACATTATAAATAAGTCTTATTTTGCACTTAGACTTTAAAATGGTAATTGTCAAGCCTACAAATCATTGAAATTGTTATTTACCAAGTATTTGAGATTTTTAATCCAAAATTCAATGTTTATTTGCTCAATGGGATTTATTATGCCTATCTTGCTTCTAAGTGTTAATTGAGATGTTTTGTTGTGTACTGAGATATATTAATAGCTTCTACCAAGTTTGCAAGCTTTGTATTGCAAGTCTTTTTGAAGTTGGAGATCATGATTTTGTACCGAGTCCTTCATTAACTTTACCAAAACCATCATGTTTTTATGTATTAGTCTTTTTAATTTGTATGTGTACTTATTATACAATCTCTACATTTATCTGAACAACACAAGCATGTAGCTATAGGGATTTCTTTCAATCAAAAAGTTCAAAAATCTCTTATCCAATGCTAACATGCTAAATAGCCTTGTGCTCTATATTGAGAAAACAAAAAATAGGTTTTATTTAGTTTGTTTGTTGCATACTCAAAATCACCTAGAAAATACTATAAAGTTTGCAAATAAACAAGTACATATTGTGTAGTTTAGGTTACCTTTTAGTTTAATGGGAGCCTTCCCTTCTAATTCAATGAACAATGCTACCATGCTGTAATGTCCCCTTCTCAAATGTGATCGTTTCAGTTGACCGTTGGCCTATTCCAGAGACCCGTAGGCTACTCGGATGGTGAAATTAGGGTTTCCTAATTTTGAGGAGGCTGTTGCTTGAAGTTTGGAAATCGGATTGCGGATTCTTTCTGGGTTTTCAGAGAGCTTCGCGGTGGTATGTTCAGTTTGGCATTTCAAGCAACTTCATGAATTTACTATTTTTAGTAAATTCTATTTTTGGCAGTGGACAGGTTGGGTTCAGTTCAGTTGGTCTTCTTCTCCAGATGGTTCAGTTGGCAATATTGTTTTTGGCCCTTGGGTGCATTTTTATGGAGAGATAAGTATTTTCACATTATAATATTATAATTTAATATTATAACGCCCCCCTTGCCTAGCATTATAACTTTATGTTGTTCTTAAAAAGGGGACTTGATGGGTAAGCTCTTCATTGAAAAGATAAATTATATTTTGAGGCCAAATTATGGGTTAAGTAAAAAAGGACGCCTACTTGAGGAAAGGATGATTTTTAAAAAAAGGTGAAATATTTTACTAAGGGAAAAAGACGCCACCTTTTGGAGGGAAGATGTGTTGAATTCAAAACTAGGGTTTGGGCGCCCTTCTTGAGGATTCTAGAAGGCTCTTCTCATATCTATTTATTCTGGCCTCAACTCTTCATTTGGTATCTTTTGTCTACCATACTGTTATGCTGCTGGAATGTATTCAGGCAAGCTTCGAGGAAAGCATACCTCCTAGCATTTGGCTCATCTTCTTGCTTGAAAGATAGCAACAAGTTGAGAATTAGATTGTAGTTGGGTTGTTTAGCATTGTAGTTGAGTTTCATTGCATTTGGTAGCTGTTGTTCAAGCATTTTGTCATATTTCAGAGCTGCTGATGTTGCATGGCTGTAGGTAGTTTTAATTCATATCTCAAAAAATAAAAAGAATATTGTTTTGGGTGTTTGCTATATCCATTCCTCTACTTGGGGCGACCCTTTTTGCAAACTTGTGGATTTTTATTTGAAGATTCTGATTTTTGCTAGCAAAATCGCCCCTTTAAGAGGGTCGTACCATTTTGAAGATGTCTTGGGATTTGTGCAAAATTAATGGAGGCTGTTTGGTGAGGTTTTAGGTTTTCATGTTGGGCGCCTTCATCATTAGAGCAATCTGCACTTGATTTCATGTCATTAGGGTGAGTTTTGAGCAAGATATAAGTATTTGAGTGAGTGTTTGGTTGCAGATTTCTTCATTTTATGTTGCAAGTCTGATATATCAGAATTGAGAAAGTTGTCCCTTTGGCTGGGATTGAGCATTGGAAGTTACATTTGGTATTGGGAAGACATACTATACAGTTGCAGCAGTGGAGAACTTGAAAACTCTAGATTTAATTGAACATTCTGACATATTGTAAGCTGTTAGTAGTACTATCAGCCATTCTTCTCTTACCTCTCATTTACTCTATTGTATTTCCCACTGAATAAGTGGAAGAGGCTGGCTTGCCGCCTATTTGCTTTCAGTTAGTAGTTTAGGGACCCTCTAACCATATGCTCGCCATCACTCGGCGCCATTCTTGGTTAGGGTTACTTCAGTTCATCATGCATTGATCCTCTGACCATATGCTCGTCTGCACAGGCGCATTCTTGGTTAGAGTTCCCTTCCAGTTTGCATTTGCATTAGATCCTTTGACCAATGCTCACACCTTGCCCACATCGGGATCTTGGTGTACATTCTGGTTAGAGTTACTTCCCGCATCGTTTTGGTTTAGAGCTAACCTTAACGGGTGCGTGTTCATTGTAATTGCTTTGTGAAAAAACAAAAACAAATTGGTCTGGTTCTTTACACATGCATCTAATCTATTTTTGTATCACACTGAAAGGTGTGAATTAAAATGCTAATACTTGGTGAAGAAATGATTTTGTTAATATGACTAGAGTTAGGAAAACAAAGCAAATATTCCTTCTTATTGAATCTATGTTGATATGTTGAATGGAATGAACCTTGGTACTTTAGAATATGCAATTCATTTTTATTATGTTTGTATATTCACTCTCTTATCTCATGCATTTCTTGAAACATTAACTCAAATGAACGAAGTTATGTTACCTATTGATTTGTAGAGGGAAATGAAATGAATTATTGTGATGTTTAACTAGACATCTTAAACATGCTTCATTTATTTAGTATTTTGAAGTGCCCTATGCCTTCCATCTAGAATCCTTGCATAGTTGGGATAACCCTAGGGTAACAATCCTTCAAGAGCCACCTTTGTTGGTGCCTTCTTCTCTCTTAGCACTTACCTTCTACAACATAGGGTATTCCTCATAATGCATGCCACTCATCTTCCTATCACATTCATCTTATCTCTTCTCTATCTCATGCATTTTCTTACACCTATCTTCTGTGCATTGTTTGTACCAAGTGGTGTCACACGTGGGAATGATGTGTATTGTGTTTTTTGCATTGCCACATGTGATGTATGTGGTTTACAAAATTGCTAGTGTTCTGCTGAATTTTGCCTCTAGCAATTTATGGTCATTCCAACTGTCACAAGAAGGCCCCAAGCAAAGAGATAATGACAAATCATCGTGTTTATGTAGACTATGCCCACAGATCAATTAAAAGCTATGCTCCACGGAGTTTTGGGGAAAGGGATGGTAAGGGACGGTGAGACGTGTTTCCAGTACGGGGGTACTTTTGGGCCATTTTTTAGGGGATGGCAAGGGACAGCTATTAAAAAATAAGGAAATTTTTAAAAATATAAAGAAATTTCAAATATTCATATCATAACATTGATAAAGCATTCATCATAGACATTGTCGAAGATTAATACATAACATTAGACTTGAATTGAGATTTCACATGAGAATTGACAAACAAATTAAAGAAATTCAAATGCTTTCATTGTGAATGTACATACATATTATATAAGAATTATAAAAAAATGCCCAAAGGCTCCAAGTTTCAACTATAAAATGACAAAAACATAGAAAATATATGACTCCAAGTTAAATGGGTTTTGAGGACTTCAAAAGGACATTCAAATGGGTTTGAAGTTGTTGGCCTTGCTACACTCCCATTGCCTGATGAACCCCCAGTGGCTACCATACTTCTATGAGTTCTACTTCTACGTCTACTTCTTTCATGCATTTGAATCTCAACCTCCTCACTATCATTACTAGTAACCTCACTACTACTCATGATTTATTTTGGTTAAGAATTGAAAAGAGAGCTGCAAGTTCAAATAAAGGAAAAAATAAACTCACAATGCCCTTCCTACGTGGTAAAAGAAATTGAAAAAAACTTGAAAAAATGGAAAACAAATCTAAAATGAAGAACTTACCTCTAATGAAGTAGATTTGATGCCCTAATCTCCCATTTCAACTAATGTTCTCTCCTCTTTCACTTGCTCCTCTTCACCTCAAGTTAGGAAATGTCAAAATGAGAATGTTTTTTTTCTTTTAGTTGTTTTGATAAGTCAAGTAGGTTTCGGTTTTGTTTAAAACTTTAAGGGGTGGGGGGGTCCTTGTGGGCCCATCCATCCCCTTTTTTTAATTTAAAAATGTGCTTTTTTACAAAAAAATAAAGTAAGATGTTGCTAGGCCATAGGGGATGGCTAGCAGTCCCTAGGACGGTTAGGGGAACCGTCCCAGGGACTGCTAGTTGTCCCCTAAGTCCCCTGCAAGTTTCTGAACCGTTTCGGAAACGTTTCATGTTTTTGATTGCAAAAGGGGACGAGAAGAGGACGTTTCCTGGTCGTCCCCACGTCCCCAATATGGGAACGAGGGTAAAAAGCCAAGGGATGAGTCCCTATGGAGCATAGGTTAAAAGATAACTACACACCAATGAAAATGTTATCAAATATTTTGATGATTGCATTTATGAAATAAAATGAAAACTGACGACTTCACCATCTGGACCCTACCATGGTTTGAATTGGTCATCTTTAGGAGAACATTTCATCTATCCCAATCCAAATCAATACAACCTTCCATAGAGGATAAAAATTGATAGATGTAACTATTTAATTATTACAGCTACCATAAAAAATTGGTAGATGTAACTAAGTATTATAGCTACCTATAGGTTGTAACCATCCTTTGTACTCATGAACGGAAGTTAGAGGAATAGAAAGATTTCCCAAAGAAATTGTTTTTATTGTCTTAAAACTTTAGGAGTCTGTAATGTCCCCTTATAGATTCAACTTGATTTATCCTTAGTCTTGGATGTAGGTATGATCAGATGTAATAATTCAAATAGCAAACCTTATTTTGATCCAAAATGTAATCTTGTAAACTACTAATTATTAGAGTGATATACATATATTTATTTCTTATGAATATGTTGATAGCAATAACTAAGTTGTCGGTTCTTGTACGAGATCAGGCACGGGTACGCCGGTACAGTGATTTTTTTTCCTGAAATACGGTACGTTTGGGTACGGCTGTATATATATATAAAAATTAAAAATTAAAAATATACAAAATTGTAAATACATTTGATAGTATGAACCATGAGTCTATGATACTTCATCAATCATCATTAAATCTAAAATCATTGATCAATGCTAGTGATAAACTACAAGCCTATAAAGATAAATCATAAATGCCAATTGATAGTTCAAAATTCCAATACATATGTCATACTTATATATTAATAATAAATATCATATATGTCTCTCTAGTCATGATTCAAATGAAGATCATTACAATTATTCATCAATCATCAAAAGGCTCTAGATCATCATCATTTGGTTCGACATCATTTGAACCACAAGCAAATGCATTGCCAATGCCACTTGTAGTAGGTGCATCATGTGCAAGAGTCTCAGCATCATCATCATCATCTATAGTGACTCTAGCAAGCTCTGCAATAGATGCATCCAAGTTGGCACACTCAGGGGCTATGTCCCAATTCTTCATTGAACCATCCTTGTACTCATCTTGCTTATGTGATAGAAGATGCAAGTTAGAATGGACATAAACCAATTCTTCTGCTTTTTTTGCAGCCAACCGGTTACACTTCACTGAGTGGATATAGGAGTATGTACTCCAATTTCGTTCAGCCGAAGAAGAACTTGCAACCTGTTGAAATTGGAGAGAAAACCAAAATAGCTTAGAAATAAAAAATGCAAAATAAATTAAAGAATGGTAAGTAGTAGTACTAAACTTAAAGTCTACAATACAAATGTTAAATAAAAAAAATTAAAAAATATAAATTACTTACTTGTGATAGAATCTTGATTGCAAGAGGTTGGAGGAACATAAAATCTTGCCCATGGAGGTACCACCATGTACGAGCATCTACTGTGTATTGGTCTTGAATAGCACAAAGACTATGATTATGTCCGGAGATGAACAAGCCAAACTCTTTCCTAACATTTTCCACCCCTTTTGGATCTACGAAGAGTCTTATAATGCTTGCTTGTACCCATTAGCAACTTCACTATCTCTATATGGTGGAGTTCTCCCTAGCAAAGCAAGTATCTGTGAACTATAGTATTTGGGAGATAATGCATATGCAAGGAGATGCAATAGTGTGTTCATCTTGTCCCAATGGTGGTGAATGATTTTTTCAACTCTATGAAAAAATGTTTCTAGTGGGTCATTCTCTTTTTTTGCTATTATCACCTTTATTTTTTCTATCATGGAGTCAATACCATCATAGATTTCCCCCAAACATGGTCGATCTGTATCAGCAAACCTAATCATACTCATGATAGGCTCGGTGAATCTCAAGACATAGGCCACACAATCCCACCAATTGTCATCTAGGAGCAATGACTTGACCTTTTGGGCCCTCCTTGAACTTGATGTTTTCCAAATAGTCCATTGGTTGTTAATAACCATGGCACCCAATGCCTCTTGCACCTTCACAAGTCGTCTCAAAACGATTGTGTGTGATGCAAATCGGGTCTCAACAACCTAGGATCATGTAAAACATAAGTTAATAATAATAACACATTAAAATATAAATCCATAAAATTAAAAAATAAATTACATAATTGATAATTAAATTAAATTTACCTTCAACAATTCCAATCTCGAGAAAGTCTTGAAGATGCTTTGTGACATATGGTGGTTTGTCACAAACATTTGGATCTCCTCAGCCTCTTGGTATATATCTTTCACACATTCTATTTGAGTGCCAATTGCTTGCATCACCAAGTTAAGGGAGTGTATAGTGCATGGTGTCCAAAAAATGTGTTCATACCTTTGCTCAACCAAAATACTTGCAGCCTTGCAATTTTTTGCATTGTCTGTAATGACTTGAACAATATTTTCCGGACCCACCATCTCTATGGACTCAATGAGGATTTTTTAAATGAATTCTGCATCCTTGATTTGCCACTCACAATCAACTGCCTTCAAAAACATAGCCCCTTTTGGGGACATTGCAATAACATTTATCAAAGGTCGGTTCTTGCAATCCTTCCACCCATCGGAAACAATAGACATTCCTGTTTCAACCCAAGAATCCCTAAATGGTTTGAGTGATGTCTCTACATGATTTTTTTCTTTTACTATTAAGGTGGTGCGCACCTTTTCATACCCAAGGCCTTTGAAACCTAAAGGTGCATTGATTGCCTCCACCATTTCACGCCAATATGGTGATCTCACCAAATTGAAAGGAAAACCACTGGCATAAATGCAACGTGCAATATTTTCCTCTGCGATGTCTCTTGCTTCATTTTGAAATGCCCTATCCAATGGTCCTCTTTTGCGGGAAGAAATGGGGTCTTCTAATTGGACAGAGGCTGTCACAGAGAAAGGATGTTGAGAGGCCACTACTGAATCTACAGGCAAAGTCATTGATTTTTTCTTTGCTAAAGGATGGTTTCTTAATTTTGTTCTTTCAGCCATAGCATCAGCTTCTTCTTGTTCAGCAATGTATTTCATAATTTTATCCTTTGACAACCGCTTCTTAATTGGCCCTCCACATACTCTAATCCCTTGCCCACCTTGTCCACAAAGGTGAGCTTTCACTCGACTATATGAGCTCTTAAATTGGATTTTACACTCATCACAAATCCAAACAAATGCCCCACCTCCTGGAAGTTGTTCAACCATCGTAGTATGATGCCATAAAGGAGATGCTGCATCAATTTTAAACTTTTGGTTTTTACTAGCAGTAACACCTACTGAACTTGAACTTGTAGCCATTTGAACTTTGATTTTGCTGTTATAAGAAATATAAAGTATTGAAAAAAATTACAAAATGAACACCAAAACACATGGAAACAAATAGCAAATCTTATTTCTTCTTTTCTAAAAAAAATTCTGAAAAAACTTTAAGGAATCCATCATAAACTTGAAAAAATGAGTTAAAATGCATACCTTAAGTGATTAGATCTCCTTTGTGCAAGCTATCCTCACTTTCTTTTGCACTTGATCAATCTCCTTCAAGAAATTAGCAACCTGCAAAATGAGAAAAATGGAGGGCAAAATGTGTTTGTGAGAGCAATGAAATGACAAAGGAGTGATAAGAGTCATGTTATAAAGTCATTTAGGGTTTTTTTGGCACTTAAAGTGCTTTAAAAATTGATTTTTTTTTTTGTTTTGAGTGCCCAAACTCTGTGGGAGCATTTAGGCACGCGCGGGCATGGCTGGGAGCGCCCAGGCACCCCCGGGTTCTCTATGGGAAAGCTTGGAGCAGACCCGCAAAGAACCCAGGGGTGCCTGGGCACTCCCAGCCGCTCCCCAACAAGGACCCGTGCCCAAACGCTCCAAGAGCGGGCATGCAGGGCAAAAATGAAGAACCCGGTAACATAGAATAGAAGTATCAAAAATCTGATATAATCTGCAATTGAACTCGTTTAAATGTGCAGATTTGACACCATAAATGGATGCTATTTCTGAATTGCTTCACTAGTCACATGCATATGCAGATTGGGCAGAATGGTGCCTTTCTTGTTTGCTGAGTCTGCTATAACTGTCCTTTAAATCATGTGAGTCACCAATGGCTGGGTGTCTGATTTCTTCTTATTGAGCAGCCTGAATTATTGACCAGTTGCTCCCTAGGGCAACTTGATCTGCTTATACTGATGTATTCTTCCTCAGATTTTTCCTTCGATGTTTATGATATAGCCTTTTTAAACAATGGAATTCAATGGTGTTTGACTATCTGAATGTTCCACAACTGACTCGCAGCCAAACTGGGGAGTCAATGGTTCCTTGGATAGCCTCTACTTCATTTAGAGATCTGTATTTCTCTCCAGTTCTGATCGACACCCTTTCTTGTTGGAATATCTGCCTTATAAATGTTTACATGCTCCTAGGAAGTGACTCTTCATACCTCCTCTTGGCATTATTCACCCTTCTCCAAATATCGCGTCCTTGCATAGTGGCTGTTCGATGAACTTAGGTCGTTGTCTTGTGCGTCCCTTCACCCGTCTAAAATTATCGCTGCCTTTGTTTTATTTAAGCATTGATATATGTTTTAGGAATCGTATGAGTTTATTATTATTATATTATATTTGTTATTTATTTGTGTTTCATTATTATGTTTTCATGATAATAGTATTATCAAGTTATTATATTTATTATTTCTTATAATGGACAGTATTAAAAGTGAAATTTGAATTGATACACATATATATACCTTATATAATTTTTGCTTGATATATATTTTTTTATTAATATTATTTTATATTGTTTCTTATTGAAATATATATATAATACATTTATTATTATTATTTAAATTGTAAATATCTATATTTTAATATAATATAATTATAATATTTATAATTTTATATTCAATAATTATATTATTGAATTATATATATATATATTATATCATAATGATTATAGTATTTATATAATAGTATTATATTATATAAATACTGTAATCATAATTGATAATAATATTATTTCTGATAATTGTAATTATAATAATGTTGAATGATTAATGTTTTTCTGGATATGCATTTTGTCATTTCAGTGCTATGATTTCGGGGACATGACAAAGTCAGATAAGTAAGATCTTAGGAATCTATGGGCTGGTAGATCCTGGAATTGTATGCCCCTATTTTATTCCTTGGGTTAAAAGGGTATTGAATCAAACTTTGATTTTCTCAAAACACTCAGTCGATGAATCATAAATACATCACTTTTAAATCCTGGAATAGTCTCACTTATTAATTATTTCTAGCTCATTTAAGTGAGCTCGTATCTACAAATATTACTCTTTATTGTACAGTTTTTCCTTTATTTCTGCAAAATATTTGTCCACTTATGGTTTGATCTAGAACACTTGACTTGGGGTTTAGCCAGTGTCGCATACTTGTAAATAACTGCAAATCCAAATTTCAATTTTTGACAGTGTATATTTGTAGGTACATGTATAATGATAAAATAAGTTTTACTTTTCCATTGGAAAGCCTAAGTGAGGAAAAGGGTGCAAAGCAACTCCCAAAAGTGGAGAAGTACAAGAACCTCAAATATTTTCTGGAATTCAATGGATAAAATTCAGCACTAACACTAATATTGATTTCTTGAATCTTTCCATAGGTATTGCCAGCATTGATTTGGATGGAAAAATCTGTCCAAAAAGTGGCATCACACATACACTCATGGAGAAGACTGTAAAAAAAAATTATCTGAAATCATGTTCACAAATTGTTGAATAAAAAAGAGTACATTTGTTTGAGTTGGAGCATGGAAACTTATAAATTCACATCCACTTGAAACTGCATCTGTACATCATTGACTTTACTGAATGGCAAACATAATGCAGAAGCTGTATTCCATTACAGAAATACAAACATATTACGAAAGAAGTACTTTATTCAAACTTAAAGAAGCACATGCAGCTTCAGAGGATACCCAAGCAATATGATTGTGTTGCTCCCTTAGGTAATGCTATTCATTTAATATGAAGCTTGACACCCTTGCCCCATAAATTTACCACCGACATTTTATGCATAGTCAATTTTCACCTACAAAAGTTTTGGATTTACTTTCCTCTTTGTAATGAATGTTTGTTAGGATACAAAAGGGTCAAATCAATCTTGTGATTTTGAACTACAAGTGGTATTTTTTATCATCAAAATAGATTCCAAAGCTGATTAAAAAACACTTTCATTGATTATGATACAAGTTCAAGTTTGAAATACTTGAAAAAGCGAGAAAATAGCAAAACTTACATTCTCCACGATGATCTTTAACAGTGAAGGCTTCTGTTTTCGCTTCTCTAATCCTAATCCCATTGCAGGATCCCATTATTATCCTGGCACCAAGCTTAAATTTTCTGCTCCTTATCCAACTGGAATTATCAGTAAAAATCAATTCCCCAAGGACCCCAATACCTTCTTTTAAATTGATGATAAGCTCTCCAGCAAGAAGTGGGCGTTTTCCCTCCCTCTCTCGTACAACATGGTTATCAAAGTCTTCCTCAGTCCAACCCACCTCTTCATCCTCTTCAAAATCCCCTTCAAGAACAACAATTTCCACTTTCATGGAAGACTCAGGCCCTGAGGTGACAATTTGTCCTGTAGTTGCATCTATAAGTACTACTTGAATAAAATTGCACTGCTCCCCTTCTATTCTACTGCCTGTGAAAATAGGAAGGGATAGCCTGTTCCTGAACTGTAATTGCAAGTTCCTGGATGCATATCCACCTATTTGTCGTGTTGAAGATCTAAAAGAATGGCCATAGTTAATATACATGTAATTTTTTAAGCATTTGTTATCCTCAAAGCACAAAAACTAAACCATGTTTACAGACTTCATCTTTCTACCACTTGTAGTAAGTTTTACTTAATTTAAATATTTAAAGATAAGCATAAGATCTTACTGGGATTTAGCAGAGACATGTTTCTCTAATGCTCGCTCAACCTCCTCATTTACCTGAACAAGATCCCATAAAGACTTCACTGAGGGGTTGAAAAACATATAAAAACAAGAAGCGAGCAAGCAACCATGCCTAAAATTGTATCAGTATTGAACTTAACAAAACAAAACACCAAATAAACATAAAATGGTAAATGACATCTTTTAATATGAAAAAATGTGCATACTATATCCACATACATATAATTCTCAACAAACACAGTGGAGACATTCGGACTTACTGCTCACAAACTGCTGGATACACTAACATGGTGGGCAAAATATCCAGTTGCATGCCAACTATAGAGAAAAATATACACGTTTTCTCAGAATAGCCTGAAACTGCAAAGTTTTTGGCCATCAAACAAAGTTACTTTGGGACAGAAGATCACTAGAAAGTCAGGGACTGAATATTTTCAATTTAGTTATTGATGATATTTGGATTCCTCCAAATTGTCAACAACCAACTCATTATAGCCTTACAAAGCCATTGAATATAGGTACAAAGCAGTCAAATGCATATTTCAAATTACAGGAAGATAGACTGAGACTAGAGACTCAAAGGGATATCATCACTCATAATTTTTAACCTCATAAAGATATCATTCTTTTTATGATATCAGTATTGTCTTAATTATGAGATTTCTAAAATTTTGAATCTAAGCGTGCCAGTGTTCTCACTCCTGGTTGACCTGGAATTATATGCAGCATTTATTATGCCCTTACTGCTGACTAGTCCAACTAGTTCCACATTAGCCCTTCAAACACCATTAATTTCATACAGATATTAATAAATACCCCTAATCTTGTCTTATTTGAACAACATCGATTTTGAAACAATAAACATGCGCATAAAAGAAAAAGTGGTTCTGCTGATGTTGGCACACAATGAAGTGACATCAGTAAACTATAGGATAGTTGACAATGTACGCTTGACTGTTTTTACATCCTTCAAATTGATTTATTGGCCAAATTTACAACTTTGACCAATGCTTTGCAAAAGATCTATGGTGTTGACCAGAAATATCACAGTGCTGACCAGTTACTTGCAGTGTTGAGTTTTCATATTACCGTTCAAGTATTGGAAAGAACAGATTTGTCTCCATTATAAAATCAATAAATAATTTTTTTATAGATAAACAGGGTTTTATAGGAAGCCCAACCCACCAGAATACCAAACCAGGCCAAATTACTGACCTGGTTTGAAACTAAGTGCCATAGTTAAATATGGTAAATTCAGACCAGATTAAACTGCACTGGATCTGATCGGAAACCACTTAACATAGAGTTGGTAACAAAAAACATAGAGTTTATGTGCATCCATATTGGAATGCATTAGCAAAATTGCAAACACCCTTAATCAAATGTACCTGAAATGTCTTAGGCCTTCAATATCAAAACACGAAAACTCTCTACCATTAGGACCAAATCAAGCCAGCTGGTCATATAACCAGCTTTTGCAGCATGATTTTATTTTCCCTTCCCAGCTTCTCCAGAAATCTATCCTACGATTTCCTTGATACAATCCCCTACAAATGATAAGTCACTATCTTTGAATCATTGTGACGAGGATATATAAGAATTGACTGTCTTTTTCTACTGTTAATTGTGACAACCACACCAGTTATTGAAGATGACTATTCTAAATGATGAGTTTTTGTCTTATAATTTCTACGGTAACCATTGAACTGATCAAGGCTCACTTGGGGTTCCTTGTCAGTCATTGACTTCCTTAGGGCCAGTTAAGTTTTCTCATGGACCCATCCCATTCTTGAGTTAAATTTTCCATCTGTCATTGACATCCTTAAGGCCAAGATAAGGTTTTTCATGGGTCATTAAAGTTGAATTTTTCCTTCTGTCATTGCCATGCATAAGGCAGAGTTGAGGTTTCTCATGGGTTACAGTACTGGTTGAGGACAATCGAGATTTTGCCTGTGGGCCACTAATTTTCTTCAGGCTTAATTGAGGTTTCTCTTGGGCGAATAGTTAATTAAGTAATGAAATTTAACTTAGATTGATCAAATAAGTATTGCAATTATCAGTAATACTTTGACTAGATAGAGAAGAAGCAGATGATTAGAATTCCAGTCAGCCATATCCCAACAAAATCAACAGCAGACTTCAGAGGATGCCTATCCTTCCAGATAAACATTTGGTGGTGTCTTACTCCATCCTAGACTTTTTGGGCTTTAATTACTGATTTTGTGGGATTTTAGGTGGAGGTAATAGCATATCCAAGATTGTGTTAACATCAAATGGCATTTGTGTTCTTTGTGTGTGTTGAAACAGTCACTGCACCGATCCTTTAAAATGCAATCACAAAGCATGTAAAAAATTGTGTAGAAATAATATGATCACATATAATTGTTGCACAAATAACAAAAAGATTTATCCAAGATGTAATCACATTGACAATATACCTTTGATAATGTATCTTTCCTGAAAATCACATGAAAAGAATTTGATTATAGCATAATGCAATCACATATATGCCAAAAACTTGAATGAACAATAATATAAAAAAAAAGTAATAAACAAGAGTGAGATTTAATTTTGCAAAGTGTTTGGCAAGCATAGGAATTGATCTTTGAGAATTTTAGATAATGTAAGTTAAGCTTGAACTAAAAACTAACTTCCTTTTTACACTGAACCATAACTACCTATAACTCAAACCCAATCACCTTTAATTATTAATAAACTCGACTGGCCTAAAATACAGTGAGCTAACACATGGGCAATAGACTCCCAATAATAGAAGGCTTGTAAAATCAATTTTCCACATACAATAACAATATCATCTACTTTAGGAACTAAGGGCATAGTGCATTGGTAGAGGGTGGCATTGTTGTTGTGCTCATCTTGGTTCAAGTACTGGCCCAGTGGGCTTGGACTGTTGTTTGTTAGGGGATGGGATCCTGATTGTGATTGCACTAGCTAGGTTGGGTTAATGCCTAGATTCTTGAGAGAGAGCCCCTGTAGAACCCTCACTAAATTATTAAAGAGAAAATAATATCATCTACTTTAACTAATGAACTATATAGCTTTGAAAAGTTGAGGACCCACTTTGCCAACAAGGCCTTCTTACCTTGTACCTCACCTTTAATTTATTACTCGATAAATTAAAAGGTGATCAGCTCAACCAACTTTTAGAACATCAACTTTTTTGAGAGAAGCCCCTCTTGTAACATATATGTCCCATGAACACATCATGTTACAATTTGCTTTATTCTTTAGTTAAGCCAATTTAAAATATTTCTTCTTTAGTTGACCCAATTTGGAGGAACCAAATTTGGTTTAGCAGATTGTTGTTTGTATTTTGTTAACACGTGCAGAAATACACATGCTAAGGTCCATATCCTAACTACCGTACATTCTAAAACAAGCACTTTTTTGTTAGAGAAGCCAAAAGAATATGTCTCCATACTGTCTGGAAAAAATATTCAATTTATTTCTACCATCTTAAAATTTAGATCCACTTCCTTTACATTGAGGCTTTGAGCAATTCACTTGTCAGTGTTTTAGTCAAATGGTAAACCCGTGAAAATAACAAGACTTGTGGATTTATCTATCATTGCTTTCCAATGCCATTGTACACAAAACCCTTTTGTCAATGAATATAGTAGCCCTCTAAAACATCAGTCTTTGTTTAGCAATACAATAACAAATTCAAGTATAAAATTTTATTAAATTATCCCTATGGAATTGCTAATAAATTTGACCAACTATAAAACTGGACTGCTTCATCATGTACCACAGCATCAAAATTCCAATTGATTAGCTATCTCGTGACCAAATATCAACCAATGAAAACTTAATTGTTCAAGCATGTGGAAATCTGACATTAACTTGTCCTGTTCACTAGGGTCCACATTGCCCACAAACCTTCCACACACAAATTTGACAAAAATTCAAAAGATATTTGACACAAAATATAAAAAACTTATGACTGTTCCAAAGACACTACAATCTACCTCAATTATTGTGCTTAGAATATGAATGGAATAAAGGCGGAACTAGGAATAACAAACAGTCAAGACTCCAAAACAGAAAAGATTCCTCCAGTTAAACATAGTAAACTCAACTAGGAAGAAATCTGTGCAAATAGTTACTAAGGCCTGGGGTAAACTTAACAACCACTAACTAAACTTTATCTAAAGAGTAAGGTTTGATTGAAGATGCCAATTTTCATGGAATTATCCACATTTACATTATTTAGTTATATAATATGGAAATCAAACTTGGTAAAACAATTAAAACCTATGTCCTAATGTGTCTGGGTCCTTCACAGGACCTATAAACCAACATCACTTTTTAAGATTAACTTGGGTAACAGGTTACAAGGAGAGACTATAGACTATGTCTTCTTAAATGACAACTTCCTTTACCCATTTCATTGACCAAAGCTGAACATACTTGATGTTGGATAATGACTTAGTAAAGATGTTTGCAACCTGATCCTCAATGTGACATTACTGCAGATTTATCACATGATCCTGTATGAGCTAGCAGATGAAATGGATGTGGATCTCAATGTGTTTGGTGCAATGGTGTTCACAGGTTTGTGAGCTATGCGGGTGGCACTCTGATTATCACATTGAAGATAAGTGGACTGCTTCTGCTTAAGGTGAAACTTGGTCAATAGCTGACATATTTATAATCCTACTAGCTAGCAAGAAACGCTCCTCTGTACTCTGTTTCTGTCAAAAAGATAACACAACAGGTGACTATTTCTTGCATGACCAAGCGACAGGACCAGTCTACCAGAAACGAAATGAAAGATATATCCAGAAGTGGATTTGTAATCATCAACATCACCTGTCCAATCCCAGTTAGTGTAGCCCGTAAGCTAAATTGGCCCCCCTTAAAGTGCCTTATGCTGAACTAAACATTACTCCAGATATACTTAAGTGTGTGCTTTGCTACTTTCCAGTGGTTCTCACTCGTGTCCTGCATGAAGCAAGTGACAAGACCAATAACAAAAAAACAATTTGAGTAGCTGTGACTCAAATTTAGGAGATTGCCCACCAAGTAGGGTACAAAGGGGCATCAACTATTGATGTAGAACCTTTGGAAAATAGAGTGAATCAACACTCAAAAGGAATTCAGGTGACCTTATACAAAAGCATTTAGGATCAACAAAGCAGGTCCAAGGCATACCCCAACTATGAAAAAATGATCTTGGTCTCAAATAAATTGGGTCCCCTCAATAGAGAAAATAATGAAACGAACCAAAATCAGACATCTAAAACTACTCCACCAAGCTCAACTCAACATCCTAAATCAAAGAGGTGAAACTTCATGCCATGATCAATTCATGGACATAAAGCACAAGTATCAAGAGTTCATCATGCAACCTGTGTAAGTGTACACGTTTGGATCTAAATAGCACTTAGAATAACCTTAAGCGAGAAAAAAAATCCAATCTGTCATACCAATATTGAGGGATGTATTTGATTCCATAGAGAGATATCTAAACCCACAGACAATTTAAGTCTCCTAAACATAACCTTCTGACTGATCCATGTAAATTTCCTCCTAGGGGTCCCTGTGTAGAAAAGCAGCCTTCAAATCCATTTGCTGCATTGTCTAGTTGCATGATACAGCAAGGAAAAAGACAAGGTAAATAGAATTCATCTTTACAAAAGGTGCAAAGACCTCTTAATAACCAGTCCCTTCAACTTGGGAGAACCCCTTTGCAACTAAGTGTGCCTTACACTTACCAACCAATTTATTTGTTGTGTACTTCATTAGATAGACCCACTTGTATCAAACCAACTTTCTTACTTTCAAAAGCAGAACCATAGTCACAAGCATTAATCTTCATCAAGGAAGAATACTCTTCTACCATCACATCATCCACTCATGTTTACCAACTTCATCTGTTGAATTTTTGTGGATCCTCTAAAAGTGAACATGCAACAATACCCAATCTAGTTGTTTGAATATTGTAACAAATGTCAATGGGATCACTTGACAAACTGCTTGCTCCCCTCCATGTAGTTCTAAGTTTCTAGCCCATAATGGCAGATTTTGTGCAATAGGTGCAGATACAATTCCCTTGAGTGTCCTCATCTTCACCATCCAATAAGCAAACATAATCAACAGAAAAAGTGGACAGCTGTAATAACCTGTGGCCAAGTTTGGAGGTTTTAACGATATAATCCGATAAGAGTTGACAATGTAACCATGTTTTCAATAATTCATAAACTTGTACTTTGCAAAGTTCCTTGTAGAATTACCTTAAACATTGTATTTATCAAAATATGCCAACACCACAAGTCTTTAAGAGATGATGAAAATGAATAACACTGATTGCTTAATATGATCCTTAAAATGAATATGAGTTAATAGGTATTTCAAGATTGAAAAATAGACACGATGACAAATTCACTGTTTCCGATTTTGCTCTTTAGTTCATGTGATTGTAGGTACAATAGATTAATGTGCTGATGAGTCACTATTTCTGATTTAAAACCTTTTATACATGTGAATTTATCTTGGAGCTTTCCCTGATTTATACTTGTATAATATATGCTTCCATGGTACTTTCTGCTCATATAGAGTGGTTCCCAACAGGAAATTCACTAATAAAAATAAATCTCCATCCGCCCTCATGCTCTCCTTGCTTACTTCATTTTATATCCTCGTCCTATGAAATGAGGCATCTATTGAAAGGTCGTGTTCCTTGAGTCATTCCCCTTTGTAAATAATCGTTGTCTTTTATTATACTTGTTAACTTTATTGACAAAGGCTTTACTAGTTAATTAGACCTTGATTGGTTCGATTATGTTTCCTTTTAAGCGGCAATAGTCTTACGGTGACCCTCACAGCTTCATTCAACCAGTCGACCACTATGAAATCTAAGCAAATATTATATTAATTGTTACTTGCTTGTGATGGACCATCATTATTGACGATGAAGGAAATTGTCTTGTTTGCCCGTGATATCGGTCAGCAATAAGGTGATATCGATCCAGCTTGATTTATCGATCAGCAACATTCTTAGTGCCTATTCTTTGTCATTCATGACTTTATTAAGGTCTGATGGTAATGAAACTCGACCATTGCCCGTTCATGTCCTCGTGTCAATTCCCAACTATATTCTATCCAAATGCCTAGCGATATCAATAGTCAGAACATCATCGACTACTATTGATTAAGTAAATGGCGGCTATGATGTCAATCACATAGCAAGCAGAAATAATAATCACTAGACCCATTTTATTATGTGAATTCCCCAATACAATACATCTCCATGAGCTAATAAGGATCGACATCAGGTTGTTATTACCAGGTACGATAGATAAAACTCAACAATAATGATATTCAGACTCCCTCAATACCATTCATTATAGGCCACGAATGAAACAAGATGGAATATGTATCAGGAATTGTCCACCATAAATCACCTCTGATAAATAATGCCAATACCGATACCTCAAACTGGAATTTGAACTCCATCAATATCCCATACAAGTCGTCCAGATGGATTTACATGATATAGCTCAATGAAATATCATCATCATATAAAATATATCATCCTTCTGATATATGTGATGATACTATGTCGTCCCCTTATGAAAAATGGGACATTACAACAGCATAGAAAAAGGAGGAGGAGAAATAGAAAATGTTGGCTTGCATGCTGATGAAAGTTCTTCAAGTTGAACATCTCACCTGAAATATACTTCTTGAGTACTTGAGTCTGAAAGACCATAGGCTTTGACATATTCGTAGTGGAAAACGAAGATCAAAGATTGGCTTCTCTTCACAATAACCTTGTGTTTTTCATTATGTTCAAGATCCACTACCAAAGAAGTGGAGAACATCAAGTCTCACTTTACTGCAAGTTGGTGAGAATTGCAATTCCAAATATAGTTCAAAATCTCGGCAGGGCTAAAATTTGACTTGGACTTGGGACTCAATAAAAACTCAGAAAATTTTCCAAACATTAAAAAACACATATTTGTAAATTAATCTTAACAAACATGCATAAAACGGAATTTACAGAGATCATAAGTAGATTTTCCTTCATTTATATATCAAAAACTGAGTTCAATTTGCATCATATGGACATATGATTATAAATTACCTAAGTTGCCGGTTCGGGTACGGGTTCGGGTTCAGGTTCGCCAGTTCGGCAATTTTTTTTTCCTAGGGTACGGGTTCGGGTACGGCCGTACTATATATATATATATATTATAAATTTATAAACATAATGATAATGCCATAGACTCATAAGCATACTCAAAATTATAATCATATGATCATAATGCCATAATGCCATAGAATATTGAAACAATGAAATACGCCATACGGTAATACCTCATATAATCTGTAATCATATTCATAATTTGCAAAAAAGTAAATAGTAAATACTCAAGTCTTAAAATGTCATTACACATTGAAAATTCAAATTACAATCAAGACAATATTTAATTCAATATTACTATTCTTCAAATTCATCATCCTCATCATCCTCAATTGGTTCAATAACTTCAATTGAACTCCTTCGTAGCTCTTACGATCTCGCCTTCGAAAAAAAAGAGAAAACCTGCAAAAATCAACTATTTTAGCTTGGAGGCAAAAAAATGGTGTTTTTGCTCTTTTGAGTTTGCAAAATGAGTCTCATTTGGTCGGCCAAGTCAATATAAGGCAATCTGGGCACTTTTTAGGGTTTTTTTTTTGTTTTTAGGTTGATTTTTTGCCTTTTTTAAGGTTGGACGGCGTGGGTCCTCCCGGGTCCTTCTAGGTTCTCCCCAAGTTTGGCCAAGGTTCTTCGTTTTCCACCTGTGTTCTCTGTGGGTCCTTCTGTGAAGGACCCACAGAGAACCCGGGTGGAAAACAAAGAACCCAGGAGAACCCAGAGCCGAACCGAACCCGAACTCGAACCCACACGTATTTTGGCGGGTTTAGGGGGCTAAACTGAAGGACCCGGTAACAGAGTAAATTACATATCCATATTAATATTTTACAATTTTCATCCATGGAAAATATGGAAAACATGGGCATCAAAATAAATGTTTTTGCTTGCACTAACCAAAGAGATTTCTTAAAAGGATCCATCATTGCTATTTGTAGAATTGATCATCCAAAGTAAGAAAGATAGTAAGGGAACTAGATTGATATACATCATTGAGTTTCCACATAAAATGTCTACCAAAAAGAAAATCGCATACTTCTAACGGTGCCATGTTGCAAAGAACTTCATCTCAAAACAAATTGATTGCAAATAGAAGGCACCACTATTGCTTGAAACATATACTTTAATTCACACAACCTAACCCCCAACTTGAAAAACTCAAAAACCCTCACATCATTGATAGAACAAAATCTTGCCCCTGGCAAATAGATCCCTTCTCGAGATCTTGAACTAGAAAAATGAAATGGGTATTCAAACCTGGAATTGGCATCACAGTGACATATGATTATAAATTACATATCCATATTAATATTTTACAATTTTCATCCATGGAAAACATGGGCCCAAAAAAAATTTCAAACATGGGTATTCAATCCAGTGAGCTTAAAAAACACTCAATTCTTTACCAAATAGATCGATTTTTGGCTCAACCGACTTGTTTTCTGATTGGGGATCCGGATATGTTGCCAGATCTATTGCGTCTGCATTCTCATTCCCTTTATTGATTGCTAGTTTGTCCCTCTATTATGTTTCTTGGTTTACCCAGCAAACTTTCTTTATAAACAGCTATTCAAATCTAGATGACTTTGAGTTTGTATATATTTTGATGAAGAAATTATAGTAAAATGCTTTCATCCAATAGCAATATAATGTGTAATATCTACCCCCAATGTAATAATCAAATTATACATCTTATTCTTCAACAACACAATTGCATCTCGCTTAACACTGCAAGGAACAACCTCAAATCTAACCACTTCAAACCCAAATTTCTTCTTAGAATTATCCTCATCTAGAGGAATCATTGCCCCATCATCACCAGTATCAATGAGAGAATTGAACACAGAATCCTCATATTTATGCACCAAAGCCTTGAATTTGAAATGATTAATAATGTAATGATCCTTTTCCAATTTAGATAAAAAGCCCACAAGAAACGCAATCCACTTTATCGAAATACTATTTTGCTAAGTATACCTCATTGCAAGAAGATTGTCAAGGATCACATTGACTTGGTATAGATCATCAATCCTCTGCTTCAAAGATCTTAACTCCATGCTCATTCAATGGCTTAGTTGTACAAAGATAAAAGGATTCATTCGTATTCATGTGAAAAATATAGGGTGAGGTTTCAATCTGGTCACCCATGAGAAGCTCACCTAGATTCTCTACACTTTTTTCAATTCCTTTTGGGGGTGTACAGTAGAGCAAGCTATAATAACTAAAGGGCAATTCACTTGCCTTTAGGGTAAGTATGCATATAACTTCCAAGTCAATAAAATGTATCAGAAATAGACCCAAATAGCAAAACAACAACAAATAGGACTATATGTTGTGACCTTTTCACACATCACCCCATTCAAAATGGGGACCCCCTAATTTTTGCTCCATTTGGGTCTTTTGGGCTTGGTTTCGGTTGGTTTTGCGTCTCTCTGTATTTCCAGGGATGTACCTAAGTTGAAATTTTGGCTAAGTATGAAATTAGGATTTGCATTCTTTAGACCAGTTTGAAGTTAATTTGAGTGAACAAATCGAGATCTGAGCTTGGCACTGTAATCAAAAGGCTTCCAGTAGGTTTCCAGCAAAATTTCATTAAATTCTGACAACTTGCTATTTTTAGTAAGTACTCAATTTGGGACCTTTTCTGCAGCACTTTTGAAATTCTGACTGCTACACTGCATTTGGAACACTTTAAGTTGTTTGCCTGCAAAATTTGAGCGCAAATGAACAACTTTCTAGTTTTAGTATTCCTGACTTCAAGAGCCATTTTTAGGGTTTGCATGCAGGATTTTTCAATGCATGTCGGGATATTCTTTATAGATTTTTCGAGAGCTTCGCAACGATGTGACATACAAGCCAAGTTAATCAGTTTTCAAGAACTTACTATTTTTAGCCAGTGCTCGCATGCGGGACCAATTTGCTGGGTTTTTTTGGGTTTTTTGAGATCTCCCAGGTAGTATGACTTCCAAACACATCCAACAATTGGTTGGTCACTCTTTCAGGCACTTACTATTTTTAGCAGGATCACTCCAGTAGCTACCCAGCACCTCAGTATCATAAACAGAGCAACATGCAACGGAAACAACATCAAATGGAGGCCATTTGAGGCGCATGCAAGTCATATTAGGGTTTCCAACTTCGGGACTCAAAATGAGGGGTAAAACTCAAGAAGATTGAAAAACCGATGTATCCCATCACGATCAGCATCCTTCAAGCAATCCACTGGTGAAATTTGAGCACAATCCGAGTACTTTTTATTTATACTAAGCCACCTCCAGAACTCGGCTATAAATAGCAGGTCAGCACGAAGCACCAATGTGAACAGGCCAAACAGGTTACGAGGATCCCATGGAACGAATTTCAAGTCAAACAGAGTTGCAGAAGTTTGAGAATCAAGCAATTACTATAAATAGCAGGTCAGCACGAATAGCAGGGGTAAACAAGGGCAAGCAGGCATTAAAAGTTCCTAAGTCTGAAACCTCAAGCTCTAGCCTCAAAATGCGCCCAAGGTAGCTGGTGGTATGATGAAACTTACTTGACCACCCTCCAAATACGCCCATGAAGACTAAGGATGCAAGAAATTTGTCTAAGTCATGAAACTTACCTGACCACCCTCCATATGTGCCCTCAACTGGCAGGACTACACATGGAATGCGCCCAGCTTTGTGGAGAGGCATGAAGTTTGTCTAAGGCAGTTAAAATTTCCTGACACCTCACTAAATGCGCCCTCAAGAGAAGGAGGCTTAAAAAATATTCTAAGTGTTCTCAAATGGCATCACTACCCTTGAAATGCGCCCAAGTTGAGAAGGGAGTCATAGAAATTCCCAAGTCTTGGGAAACCGGCAGGAGATACCTTGAAATGCGCCCAATCTTAGCAAGGTGGTTTGAAAATATCCTAAGGCAAGCAAAGTGGAAGCTCACTACCTCAAATGCGCCCAAGTTGTGATGAGGAGTTGAAAATTCTCTAAGTCATGGAAAGTGGAAGCTCTCACCTCCAAATGCGCCCAAGGTGAGTTAGCTGATGAAAAAAAAATTCTAAGGCAACAAATGGAAGCTACACCCCCCAAATGCACCCTTAAAAAGATGGTGGCTAGAAATATTTCGAAGTATTGAAGAATGGAATGACAGGGGGTCAAATACGCCCTAGAAGAGAAGGGAGTTTGAAAAAGAGACTAAGGCAAGTGAAAGTGGAAGTACACCCATCAAAATGCGCCCAAGGTGGCAGGGTTGGAGAAAAATTTTCTAAGTGTTGAAAAACAGAAGCATCACCCCTTTAATGCACCCTTGCCATCAAGAAGAAGTTGAAAACTTTCTAAGTGTTGGAAATGGAAGCAGGGGGTCCCAAATGCACCCAAGGTAGTTTGAGAGCTGGAAAAGTTGCTAAGGCGTCAAAACTTGAAGCTGGACCATTCATATGCACCCAAGATTGAGAAGAAGTTGGAAATTTTTCTAAGTATTGAAAATTGGAAGTAGCCCCCCTCAAATGCGCCCATCTAAGAAGGAGGCCTAGAAATTGTCTAAGACATCAAAAACAAAAGTATAAGGGTCATATTCGCCCAAGGGATGAGATGACATAAAAAATTTCTAAGGCGTAGTCATGAAAGTGGAAATAGACCCCTCTATATGTGCCCGAAAAGGAAACTAGAGCAAGAAATTTTCTAAGGTAAGAAGGAGATGAATAAGAAAACACCCCTCTAAATGTGCCCAAGGGGGGAATGGATAAAGATATGAAAATTTTCTAAAGCATGAAATGTCAAGTCAGAACCCCTAAATACGCCCAAGGGGGAATACATGAAAGGTGTTTCTAAGGCACTAATTCCATAACACAGGGTGGTGAATGCGCTCTAGAGAGGATGAAGTGAAAAACCAAGCACACAAGGTGGAAATACGCTTAACACTTGGGACCTCAAATACACCTAAGGAACAAGGCACCAGATGAATGAAGTTGCATGAAAGTCTCCAAGGCGTCGAAGATGAAGCATAAAACACAAAAGGTCATATACGCCCAAGGTGAACAGGATGCTTAAATATTTCTAAGGCATTGGTGGAGATACTCCAAACACAGACATCCAAATGCGCCCTAGCACACATGCGCCCGTGATGAAATGTTATGAAGAAAGCAGGGCTTGCTAGAGAAAAATGATGAACCCTATCTGATCCAGAGATCAATCAGACCTTGGAAGTCAAAACATGGAAATCAGGTAAGTGAATTGAATTTATATTGGAAAGTGTTTTGATACTCTTCTTTTTATTTGTTTTGCAGAATGAACGCCGGGACCAAAGCATGATGACTTGGGGTGATGGAGCAAGTACTCCAGGACAACATTGCAACCTTGGAAGTGGATGAAGTTACATGTCTGAAGCTCCTCCATGAAGTCTCATTTGTGCCCAAACCATGAAGGGAGATATGGCTAAGTGTTGGGATTTCTCCACAAAGACATAATATGCACCCAACTCAGGGAGGCAAGTGGCAAGCAAGAAGTGATCGAGTTCAGGACAAGAAAATCCTTCAAGATCAGGATGGAGAAATAATGAAAGCCCAGGCGTTAAAGATCATCCTCAAGCACTTCAAAGTTAAAGAACGACCGTAGGACGGATTGAAAGACAAAGTAGGGGAATTCTTCTCGAGTATGAAATCCTTCTCCGGCATTGACCCAGAGAGTGTTTTCCAGCATGCTTCACCCAATCTAAAATGCAATGGCGTCAAGGAGGAAAATCGTCATCAAGCAGGAGAAAGAAGTAGCCGTCTTGGAGCTTAGATTGAGAACGTGCCTGCCATATCAGTCCAAGAAGAGGAAGAAGTTGTGATGATTAGATCGATCCACGTTGCAGTCATGGAGTAGAACAGTGGGAATGCGTCCCTGAACGAGAATCTTTTAGAAGGATAGTGGGCATTAATTGCTCATAATGGTCAAAAGAAGAAAGTGGGAATCTCTGCTCATTTATCACCCCACTCTACTTTGTGGTAGTTTTTAAGGTTAGTGCTTATGTGGCTCAATCTGAGCCCTTCATTGTAATTGAATCCAAGTCGTCTGTTGGACTTGGCCATCTATAAAAGGGGCATCCCCCCTCATTTGTAATTCATTAGATTAGAAGATTAGAAAATAAAGAGACAGCTTAGCAATAGCATAGGTTGATAGCATAGTTTGAAGAGGAAGGAAAGCTTTCTCATTGAATGCTTTGTAAGAAGTTGTTGTGAACACTCTCATAATAAAAAGAGTTATCATTGATGGTGGTTTCATCTTTTGTTGTGAGTTGCTAGCGAGGCTTCTTCGTCCTTCTAATTCGCAATAGAATCTTAAAGTAGCTTAGAGTAAAGTAGATTTCATTTCATACAAATAGATGATAGTTGTGGAATGTGGTGTTTAATTTGAGCAAGCTTCGCTTATCCATACCACTAGCGGGCTCACTGATGGTGTGTTCACCTTGCGTGGTCAACTGGAACATTGTGGACTTAACTTCGATTATGGTTTATGTGTTGACATGCGTCGTTGTGATGGTGTCCTTATATTGAATTGTGACCTGAATACTTTTAGTTACTCCCCTTGAAGATTGCACCAGTTCTGTGGAAGTTGTCCGAAGCAAGGCAAAGCAGAGCTTGGTTGAGGTTTGCGAGAGTTGATTGCCATGTCCCACGCCTTAGAATAGAGTAGTACTTTCTTAGGCCCTGCAACCATTTAAATTCAGTACTTTTCTGGTTAGTTTAGGAAACTTGTGCTTCATTGCCAAATCTTTCGAAACTTGTAAAACCCCCCCCTTTCGATCTTCAGTTGAACAATTACGTAAGTCCCCCTTATGATTACCAGCAAATCACATCAAGCCAACTGAGACTATCCACTGCATGAAGGAACCTTGGAGTTAAATGCATGATCTTTCTCGCAATCTTAGCATGCAGGAGACTTTGTTCAAGAGAGGATAGAGTGACCATTGGGAAACTTTATTCTGTGTTGGTGCGGTCATAAAAAACACATCAACACTATAGTACTCATTTGTGATGCATATCTCAACACCAGTGGAGCCATGTAGCCCTACTGTTGATATCCCAAAAACCCTCACACCGATGGTAGAACAAAATCTTGCCCCTAGTAAATGGAACCCTTCTCCAAATCTTGAACCAGAAAAACAAAATGGGTACTCAAATCTTGAATTTCTAAGCTTGCCCAACTGATTTTTGTAGAATTTTCAAAAGCAGAAATTTGAGCTTAAAAACACTTAATTCTTTCCCATATAGATTGATTCTAGATCAACTGACTCTTTTTTTTAATTGGGGATCTGGATTTGTTACTAGATCTACCACCTCTATGTTCCCATTTCGTTTGTTGATTGTTGGCTTGTCCCACTATTATGTTTCTTGGTTTACCAAGCAAACTTTCTTTATAACCCACTCTTCAGAGTTGGATGACTTTGTATATTTGATGGAGAAATTACATAAAAATGCTCCTGTGCAATAGCGAAGAGTAACTATTTCATTTTATAGAGTAAAAAACAGCCATAGATAAAACCATAGAACCAATGCCTTCATTTAATAGAGAAAAAAAAATTGTTTTAGAATGAAATAAAACACAACAAAAAATGATCCACTCGTATATGGATTCCCCCCAAACAAAACTCATTGAAACCATGGCAAAGGACTCAAGATTGTGCTTTCAAGTTTCAACAATGCCGATGGGAAAAAATGGGCAAAGCTTGCAAGAAAAATATTACAAAACCCTACCAAAGCAGAGTTTTTTAAAAATGAGACAAACAATCTCCCTACAATTGTCACTTTATTATATTCATAATAAACAAAAAGTAGATCTTAAAATATTGAGGTTTTAGGACTCCTAGGTTCTTGAGCTTGAGACAAGATTTTTATAGCCATGTCCAATAGAACATAATTTCAACTGCTCAAAAAAAAAATTCAGGCATGAGGTGAGGAATGTTTCAACTTGTTTGTAATGTCCCCTTTTTAGGGTTTCCTTATTTGGCAGTTGGTGCTATCTTTCAAATCCGTTTCTACATATGTAGAATATATTGATATTACCAATGAACCTTTTTGGGTTTTTTTGGGGTTTTTCTGGGCCTTGGTGGGTAGAATTGCTATTTTTAGCAATGTTTATTTTTAGTAACTTACTATTTTTAGTAAATTTCAGTGCATCTCAATTTGGGCCAATTTGGAGTTTGGACACATTTACTATTTTTAGCAACTTGCTATTTTTAGAAAGTGCTATTTTGGGCACTTAGTCTTGGCAGCAGTGCAATGCAGAGTTTCTACTTTTGGCAGTGGTGAGTTCTCTTGGTGATCAAAATTAATATTGGTTTATTTGCCTCTTAAGTTTATAAAGTTGTTATTTTAACTAAGTGAGAAGGGGCGTGGGTGTAAGAGGCCACTTGGCCACTTGGCCTAGTAAAGTAAAGTTGTTTTTAAAGAGGGGACAATGTTACCTCATGGGACACCTAGAAAGAAGGTTATATTTCATATTTTAAGGCTTAATATGTGCCTCAAAAGGTGGACGCCCTTGGTGGGGAAATTTCATGTGACTTTTAAAAGTAAAGTTAATCTTTGGAGAGCAAGGAGGGGAGTGGGCTTTTGGAGGGAAAAGGTGATTTAAAAAAAGAGTTGCCCTAATTCTTCCCTCTTTCTCTATTTAATTCTTTTGGGAGCTCTCATTTGGTTATGTGAACTTTGGCAACTTAAGGAGACTCTACAGGATTGTTTCCAGAATTCGTATACTGTTGGTTGAGGACGAAAACCCTCATCTCTAGTTGTTGGTTTCGGTGGTGAGAGATCCAACCTAGCTGGTTTGGTGTTTTCACATAGGAAACACACTGATACCAAATAGAGCAGCACCCTATTGGGATAGTGAAGTTTCAAAAGGGTACAAGAAAGCCTTCCAAATATTTTTCCCTTACCCAAAAGTAGAAGATAAATTCAAGTGAGTTTGAGATGTTTGTTGTCTCAAATGGCCATAGAGACACCTTGGAGCTGTTTTTGATAAATGTGAAGGATCATCATACATGGCAGTGCCTCCATGGCCAAGGCAGCAAGTACCTAAATCAGATTGCCATTAAAATTCTATCACAGGTGCATATTGAACCTCTTTAAGCTTCTTTTGACTTCTTTTTTAGTGCATGTCAACCCTCACAGAACATTCTTCTAATACAAAATACCATGTTTGCATTGAAAACACTAGAGTCTTAATAGTGCAAGAAAACTATTTCAAAAGGTGCTCGAGGGGAGCTGTTGAGATAAGTGAACACATGAACTTTCAATAGAGATATGATTAGGCTTAAGCCTCTCATGTAGAACCCAACTATCAATGATGGATCAACGGAATGTGATGCCAATCATTGATTTAAAAATCTCCTACATAGCTTTTCGCAAAATCTTTATCACATATTTCATGGACTGTGAAAACCTTATATTTTGAACTCATTTTACTTCTTTTTTCGATCAGATATTTGAATTTTCCATTCACTTATTAAGAACATTTCAAATCTAAATTCCTAAAAGGATTGCCTCCACAGGTTGCTATTTGTAAAAGGTGTCATCATGAGGAAATAGAACTAAATAACCACCCCATTGTACCTCATTACATGTTGCTTGAAATCAAAAAATGTTACAGCAATGAGCTACTTTTGATACCAAATAGATGGCACCCTACAACGAAAGTGAAATTTCAAAACAATATAAGATGGCATTCAGAAGAATTTTCCCTAAACCAAAGTAGAAGATGAAGTCTGCAATGATTTTGAGATGTTTGTAGCCTCATGGCCATGTAAGGAGACTCCTTACTGCCAAAGGGAGACTACTTGTTTGGAGCTTTTTCTAATAAGTATGTGAAATCTTTGACTGTCAATGTATTTTGAAGATATGATATAAATCATAGATTGCATACTCTACGATTAATCGCCGAGTGGTCGAGTACTCTCCCATTTTTTGCTTGGGGGAGTACTCTCTACTTTTACTCTTGGCTCCGGATGCAAAAAAAATTGCCATTTTTTTCCAGAAAACTCATGGAAAACCCTCGGAGTACTCGCAGAAAACCCTGGAACGGATGAAACGCACTTTTCATGCGCTTGTTTTTGCATGTTTTTGACACGTTTTTGGCGCATTTTGGATGTGCGTATGACACGACTTGGTGCTTATAAAAACCCCGTTTAGTGGGCGGCATTGCATCCTTTGATGCGATTTGGACTGGTTTTTTGGCGCGATTTGGACTAGTTTTACTGTTTACGCTGCAGTGTTACTGGTAACACATCAATATACACAAACCTATCGACTGATATTACACATTATCATACACAATCGACAAGTTTTTGTATATTGATAATGTGTAAATTTTTAAACATTAAACAGTTTAATGAACATTATCATAATGAATAATTTAAGTTTGTATATAGTTATACACAAATTTTAATGGTATTACCGTATTATTGATATGCTTATTTAATTGTTAAACAGTTAAACTTAATACTGATATGCATACATGATCGATGATAATATGATATCATGATACACCAATAAGTGAAACAAGAAACTGTGTGATTGTATGTGTATAGATATGTCTGTGTGCGTATATGCATGCAAACTTGACATCCTGTGTTTGTGTATAGATATGTATGTGTGCACAATGCAATGTGTATAGGTATGTTGTAACTGCATTTTGCAAAAAAAAAAGTGTTTTTATAAGAAATTTTACTACTTTTTAAGTTGATGAGTATTTTCGAAGTATTTGTCGAGTTTTTGCTGATTCAAAAATTTTGGGCTTGCCGAGTACTCTCCAAGTCCGAGTATGTAAACTATGATATAAATCATAATATATAGATCTATGATATTATCAGCTATGTGGTGTTTCATTTAATTTTTTGTGGTTATGCCAATTATGCACAAAACGTTGATATTATCTTAAGCTTTTTAATATTTTTATATTTATGTTACAAACATACCATATCCAAGCTCCCCAAAAGATGAGCATTTCTCGTACCTAACTATCTATCACCCCCATTTCTATTTCATCGTGACATAGCAAGCAACTATTCATATGCTCTAAATTGTGACATAACTCCATCAAAATCAATTGCCTTAAAAGTCTCACCATATCTCTTCAATTTATTACTGAAACCATTAACATACACACTGGCATCAAAGCCACAGAGTTACAAACCATCACCTAAAGTATTTTAGATTTGTCATGTTAATACTCAATAGTATCATGTAAGTTTTGCTATAAACTCCTCACCTTTATATAACATTCATGAATAATTGTTTGTCAAACCCCTCAAAAAAGATGAAAAAAATCCTACCATTAAGGACCTCATTTGTCATGTCCCCCGAATTAGTAGCATTGCAATACGAAGCATAGAAAACGAGATAAACAAAATACATGTCAAAGACATTAACTATTTTATCATAATTATAAGTATTAAATTTAATGTTGTAATACCAAAATATAAATATTAGCAATCTCATTATAATTATGATTACCAAAATAATATTACAATTATGATTATAAATATAATAGATATTATAATATACATGTCATTAAACGAACATATATTGTTTAGTAATTACTATAATAATAATAAAGAAATCATAAAAGAAATAGTACTGAAATATGTGACTAAATAAACAAATGGCAAATCTAAATACAAATTTAAATATTATTATAATCAGTATAATATAATAAATATTAAATAGAGTATATAAAATCAATATTAAAATAAATAACCATTAAAAATAAATGTCTAAATTTAATATTATTATAATCCTAATATATATATATATATATATATATATATTTATTTATATTTATATATATATTTGAATATGTTACAATCAAATCAAAATATAATAAACAAGAAACATTTAAAATATATAAAGTATGCTAATAGCTGCAAACATAAGGCAGCGATTAAGTCATGAAGGAAGGCAGCGATCTAAACAAGAAGGCACGACTCCACCTTGAAAAGGCATCTCCTCTCCAAAGTGGAAGATATAAGATAAGGTAAGACAAGGGGAAAGGAGGAGAATATTACAAGAATATTACAATCAGCAAAACATTAAAACCCAGTCTCTAATAATTATCTAAGATCATCGATGGGAGTAAAGAAAAGGAAACAAGACAAATAAAATAAGTAAAATAAAGAACATACAAGCAGATCGATTAGAAAATTGGGAAGATAAAAGGAAAGGGTAAGTAATGTGTTACGTTTTAGAGTGTATTAAATAATCTAGTTACTCTATCATTTCAGATTATATTGAATATATATATATATGTATATATATGATATGCATATTCAGGTCAAGATGGGTAT
This sequence comes from Sequoia sempervirens, assembly GCA_007258455.2. Taxonomy (NCBI): domain Eukaryota; kingdom Viridiplantae; phylum Streptophyta; class Pinopsida; order Cupressales; family Cupressaceae; genus Sequoia; species Sequoia sempervirens. Next base: position 26,610 of record VDFB02256443.1, on the reverse strand, counting down.
TCTAAAGATTATATATATATATATATATACACACACATAATTTATGATTATACAATAATGATACTTATTATTAAGCCTTATAAGTAATGATGACAATTTAATATAAAAGTAGAATTGTCCTCATAAGGTTGAAGGAGGCGAGTAAGGAATCAAAAAACATGGAGAGATACGACAACTCAGGTGATGTACTCACTTAGTAATAATATTTAGCATATTTTGGGATATAAGAAATTGACATAGCTAATCTAATGATTGGTGTAATGCTTTCTTAGTGTTATCATGATGAAATGATATTAATATGGACTTAAAGAATCAAATGATAAATGAAATGTATTTAATAGTTGCTAGACTCATTAATTGCATTATAATGAGCCTCTTTGGATACACTATTAGGGGATAACACATAGGATAATAATTTAAGGAATCCACTCATAGGACTACATTTAGATTTATTTGATGCTGAATCTTATATTCGATAAACTGCATTATTATGATTAGAAAATAAGATCATAAGAATGGACATGAATATATTAATTGGCTACACCTACTTGTCTATAGTTGATACATTTCCTTAAATACATCTCATTTGGTTATATGCTCATGCTTATACTCATAATGCATAATGAATATAGATGAAACTATAATAAGGGCATTTTTATTTGATTGTGTAAAGATTGTCTGCTATGTGCTTGTAAACCTATTAGGATAGGTGAAACATGGGTGAAGTGGATTGCCTAAAAACCCCACTTTCAGCCCCTTAGGCCCTAGACAAGGGATTGGGCTTTGCAGCCCCTTAGGCCCTTAACAAGGGATTGGGCTTTGCAGCCCCTTAGGCCCTTGACTAGGGATTGGGTTATAGAAAGATGGGGGTCCCACCTAGGTCTCTGCCCCTTAGGCCCAAGATACGGGATTGGGCAAGAGAAGGTGGTAGGCCTTAGGCCACTTGGACTCTATGGTTCCTCTCCCCTAATAGGACGAGTGTCTTCCGAGGTGTTGCCATGAGTGGAGTATGTAGGTACTAAGCCCCTAGGCAAGAAGGATTGTGATGGACAACCTCTTGAGTTTACATGAGGGCTTCAGGGCAGATCCACCTATGGCACTCCTCTTATGTTTTCATTATTGCTTTATGATTATGAATATATTTTGGATATCAAGATATTATTGCTAACAGATATATGTGTATGTGGAAATGTTGTTAAATTGGTGAATGCAGATTTCAATCTAGGATTATTTCATTTGAAAAACACATTCCTTTTTGAAAGAAGAAACCCTAAATCTAATCAACAATCGAATTCTGGGGCAAACAAGCAAATTCAAGAGCAAGGCTAGGTATGGGACATTACATCATTCCTAAAAATATTGGACATCTAAATCATAAGGGTGCCACCAATCATATGCAATTCCCTCAATGCATAGCAACACAAAAAAGCTAAGTTACCAGTTTAGGTTTGGGTTCAATGCTTCAATTCGCGGGTTCGGGCAAAAAAATTTTGGGGGTTGGGTTCGTTTTGGGTTTGTTAATACAAAAACATATAAAAAGTAGAAATATATAAATATTTGCAGCAGTAATTAAGTTCAAAATACCACACATAGCATCATATATTGTATAATAAACAAAACCACCATGAAAATAAAAAACATTAGAATGTCAATTATCAAACTCAAATGTCATGATATATTATATATTAAAATTAACTACATTATTGCATTTCTCTTTGCAGGTAAGCATACAGGAAGATTGTCCAATTGGATGACAATATTATAGATGAAGACTTGTAGGCAAACTTGGAAACTTGGACTTGGAGAGTACATGGCAAATCAAATGAATTCAATGGGAATTTGGGGGTGTTGTGACCTTTTCACACATCACCCCATTCAAAATGGGGACCCCCTAATTTTTGCTCCGTTCCCGTCTTTTGGCTTTGGTTTTCCCGTTGTCTCTCTCTTTTTTGCTTGTCTTTCCGGGGATGTGCCCGTCTTTGAGCTTAAATTGAAATTTTGGCTAAGTCTATAAATTAGGGTTTTTGCTCTTTGGGCTAATTTGAGGTCAATTTGAGTTGGCTAATTGAATTCTGACTGCTACACTGTGCTTAGAACACTTTAAGTTACCTCTCTGCAAATTTTGAGCTAAATCTGACAACTTGTTATTTTTAGCACTCCGGGCTTCGAAGCCAATTGTTAGGGTTTGCATGTGTGCTTTTTCAAAGTATGTCTGGAGAATCTTTCTGGGTTTTTTGAGACCTTCGCAATGATATAACATGCAAGCTAAGATGATGACTTTTAACAATTTAGGCTTCGAAGGCTATTTTTAAGGTTTGCATGTGTGCTTTTTCAAAGTATGTCTGGAGAATCTTTCTGGGTTTTTTGAGACCTTCGCAATGATATAACATGCAAGCTGAGATGATGACTTTTAACAATTTAGGCTTTGAAGGCTATTTTTAGGGTTTGCATGCAGGATTTCCCAATGCATGTCAGGATATCCTTTATGGGTTTTTCAAGAGCTACGCAATAATGTGACATACAAGCAGAGTTGATCATTTTTCAGGGACTTGCTATTTTTAGCCAGTGCTCGCATGCAGACCAATTTGCTGGGTTTTTCTGGGTTTTTCGAGATCTCTCGGGCAGTGTGACATGCAAACTCACCCGACAGGCGTTTGGTCACTTTTTCAGACACTTACTATTTTTAGCAGGATCACTCCAACAACTCCCCAGCACTTCAGTATCACAAACAGGGTGACATGCAATAGAAACGGGGTCAAACGGAGGTCATTTGAGCCACATGCAAGTCAAATTAGGGTTTTCAGCTTCGGGACTCAAAATGAGGGGTAAAACGCCAGAACCTCTGAAAACTAATGTATCCCATTGCGATCAGTATCTTTCAAGGAATCCAAGGGTAAAATTTGAGCACAATCTAACAACTTACTATTTATAGTAAGTCACTTCTAAAACATAGCTATAAATAGCAGGTCAACACAAGGCGTTAGTGTGAACAGGTCAGTTAACCCATGAGGATCCTGTGGCGCAAATTTCAAGTCAATCCAAGTTGTAGAAGTATGAAAATCAAGGATTTACTAAAAATAGTAAACAGGGCAAGCAGGCTGAGAAATTGGCTAAGTAGTTAGATGGAAATTCTAAAGCATGCAAGTGAAAACTGGAAACAGCTACCTTGAAATGTGCCCATGCTCAATGAGGAAGGTTGGGAAACACCTAAGTCATATAAAATTCCTGTAGACCCCCTCATATGCGCCCAGCTGGTGAAGTTGACTTGGAAAAAGTTTCTAAGGCATAGAAAAATTCCTCCATCACCCCCCAAATGCGCCCAAGTATGTTGGAGGTGATGGCTAAAAGTTGCTAAGACATGAGAAAGTTCCTTGACCCCCTGTCAAATGCGCCCAACTTGGAGGAGCATGAGGGAAAGTTACTAAGTGTTGAAAAGTTCCTCCTCCAACCCCTAGATGCGCCCTCATCAAGGAAGTAATGTGAAATTGTTCTAAGTGCTTGAAATGGAAGCTAGGCACCTCAAATGCACCCTCAAGCTGGAGTGGAAGTAGGACCCCCCATATGCGCCACTAAGAAGATGGAGTTGAAAAAAATTCTATGGCAAGAAAACTCCTTCTCACCCCCCTAAATGCACCCTCCATGAGTGAGTTGGAATAAATGTTTTCTAAGACGTGGAGAATTCCTACAACACCCCTCATATGCACCCATCTAAGAAGGTGGCAAGGAAATTTTTCTAAGTAAGAAAAAATGGAAGTAGCCCCTTTGAAATGCACCCATGTTGATGAGGAGTTAATTTGCAAAATTGTCTAAGTGTGAAGAATGGCAGGAGGAAGGGTCAAATGTGCCCAAGCTATGAAGGAGAGGTGAAATATTCCTAAGGCGTTGGAAGTGTAAGAACATAGTGCCAAATGTGCTCGAGGTGGTGTGAGAGGTCTGAGAAAAGTTTTCTAAGGCAAATTTCCTAATACTCTCCCAAGTACGCCCAAAAGAGAAAGAGTAAGAATAAACTTTGGTGAGAAAATATTTTTCAAAGGTGGAAAATATTAAAAAATTAAAAGTACCCCTTTGCATGTATACACTTGAATACTACGTTTTCTGAAGGGAAATTTTTATTGGGTCTTGGATATTTTCAACGGGGAAATGGTTTTGAAATTTTCCACACCTCACTGGAGATTTTAAAGTGAAGATTTTAACCAGACGCCTGTTTGATGAAATTACGGCAAAGAATGAAATATTTTTGAAAATAAAACGCCTTGGCTTATGGATTGAAGCTGAATACCTTAGTAATTTCTAATGGAATTTCTGATGGGGGATAATTTTCCCAAGCCAGAGTAAGGGTGAAATGACAAGATGAACGGCTTGGCCAATTGAAATGAACTTCTTAAAGGGGACTTTTAAGTTAATATTTTCCCAAGGAAATTTTCAAAATGCAGATGAAGTAAAGAACGCCTTAGCCAGTTGAGATGAATTTTTCTTAAGGAGGCTTTTGAATTAATGATTTCAAAATGAAAATATGATGAAGTACGCCTATACCAGTGAGGGTGAAATTTTCAAAATTCTAGAAGGTCAAATATTCCATGTTTCAAATGCCAAGTGTTGCAGCTGCCAGAGGAGGGAAAATTCGAATTCCTGCAGTAGAGGAGTGGAAATTTAATGATTGAGCCTAAACTAGCATTCTTCTAGAATTCGACTTGGCTATATGAATTGTGAGTTTTGTTTATTTTCTTCATCAATTGCGAAGTGCAAATTTCAGCTCTGAAGAAGGAGAAATTTGAAGTTGAAAAGTTGTTGAAGTGAGCTAGTCTGAGCGAAATTCTTCTAAGTGCTAGAGGTTGTATTGTTGCAAGAGAAATTTTCTAAGTGTTGAAAATTCGAAGTTGCTCAAAGGGTGTTGAGGATGGCTGAAGCAAATAGAAGGGCGGTTGGCAAAGAGACTAATGTTGAATCCAGCAAAGCAAATGCATCAAGACAGGTTGTAATTAAGAAGTTGAGCAAGTCTTTCCTGTCGGAGTCAAAGTTTTCTTCGAAGCTAGGCAAATTGAGCGATACAAACCTTGGCTCCTTCAATTTGGAGGCTTCCAGAAGACGAATGATGGGAATAGGAGGCCATCATCCATTAGTCACATCACACAATATTGTCAGAAGAGGACTTTATGCAGCTGTTGGTTTTCCACCAGCAATTCAGTGCCCGGAGCTAATTATGGAATGTGCTAACTGCTACAACTCAAAGCGAAGGACTATCACTTCACCGAACAGCAAGTTGTTTGCCAACCTCACGCCTGAGGCTATTGGAAAAGCATTCAGAATTCTTGCCTATGAGAAGATGATTTACAAAACGAGAGAACGAGTTGAGCGAATGTATGCTTCTACATTTGAAAGGTGTGCTGATATGATAAATTCTCGTTGGATGAACAAGCCTAAGCCAACTCGTACAAAGCTGCCGAAGTAGATAATCTTCGATGACTTGAAGCAGGAGTATTGTGACTTAATTATGATGCTCAGCAGAGTTGGAGGGTGCCCCCAAAAGTTCATCTTTGAGCCTTGGATGTTTTACTACACCAACATTGTGCTAGAAGGCAAAGAGCATGTTGACTGGGCAGTGATGATCAGCGACAATCTGCATGAACAACTTAGAAGTTTGAGGAGAACAAGGACATTTTATATGAGATCATATATCGTCTACATGTTGGCCCGAATGACAAAGTATAGAGGTATATCATACAAGGAGCCGATTGGGTGTGGCTCTCAGCAATTCAAGATTCATGAGGCTTGTCCACAGTTGCACTTGACGAGCACTTCTCACTACAAAAGAGTCAATGATGCCTTCACGATGCACATAACGAGGTCACTACAGCAAAGAACTCATCACAGAATATCAAAGGAGGCTCAGGAGTTGATTGAGAGGTACGGATGTTGGTTTATCTAATTTCCGAAGTTCACTTACATCAGGCTGCAGGGGTTTTCATCTTACCCATACAGATTGCCCTGATATCCCACAAATAGAATCTTGATGCTAGAAATATCTAGGCAGCTCATTGCCTACGATAAGATTCAGAAGAAGAAGAAGAAAGGAGGACTTGACTTCCCTATCATCATGGGAAATTCAAATGAAGTTTGGCCAACACTACAGGCAGCCAAGGAAGCGGAAAACGAGCTTCAATTTTTCCACCTCTCTTATCATACCAGCAGGCAGCATTATGATCCTCACAGGCTATGTCACCATATTCGACCGAATTTCATGTTGAAATTCGAAATTCGTCGAATTTCAAAAAAATGTTTCAAATTCGTCTAAATTCGACCAAATTCGGCAGTCAAATAAGGGCGTTGAAAATTTTCATAAAGCGATTTTTTTTTTAGGGTTTTTTTAAGGGTTTTTTTGTTATATCTCTGACGGCCGACATTTGATATTATTTCATCTCTTTCTCGCGCGGCGTCTGCAAGTCATTTCGTTTTTCAGAGTTCGCTTTTGCTTGTCAATTGTTATCTATCGCGGCTTCAGATCTCTACTTCGACGACTCCAGTGGCCGTCACTTGCGTCGGCGTCGGCTTTAACAGTGGCCGTCACTCTGCGTCCCCCTGTAGGTTGCGGGCCTGCGGCCATCAACAAAGTTTTGCTTCAACTTCGGCATCTCCACAATCCGCGCCGGTTCCTCTGCAACTAATCCACAATCCGCGCCGTTTTCTGCAACGAAATCACCCGACCTCAGCCATCGAAGGAGGTAGAACGTAGAAGCTGATTTTTTGTTTTTTTTAAATTTAGGGTTCCATAATTTTATGCGAATGATTTTTACCTAAGTCACCAATATTATTATTATTAAATTTAGGGTTCCATAATTTAAATTTAGGGTTCCATAATTTTATGCGAATGATTTAATATTTTATTTTGTATTTAATAAATTAATATTATGTTTACAAATTACAGTTTACTTATTAGTAAATAATGTGTCCAAATCATTTTTATTGTAAATGTAAAATACGAAAATGTAAATTATATAAATATATTTATATTATTATAGACTTCAAAGTTTCAGTTATTAAGTTTATTAATATTTAGTATTTTTTATTAATATTAAAAGCTTCTTAATATTTTAGTATTTTTATTATTTTATATTTTATAGATTTTAGGTACTGTAAATTATATTAATAAAATTATAGATTTCTAGTACTTATTAGTTATTATTTATTAATATTTAGTGTTTTCATTTTATTTTTATGTTAATAAAAATATGTTAAATATATTTATGTTTATTAAAATTAAATTTAGTATTTTTTATTTTGTTTTTAGATTTAAAATAAGAAATCTATATATTTTGTCTCAATGTTTGAAATAAAATTGTGGATGTTTTAACTTTTAAATATTAAATATTATTTTGTCATTCAAACATGCAGATTATGTCTCCCAAGAAATCAACTGCGGAAGCATGGAAATATGTCACTCGCAATGGAACTGACCTCAAATGCAACAAGTGTCAGAAACCTTTTATTGGCGGTTTAACAAGGGCAATGGACCATTTACTTGGTATTACAAATGGTGCAGGAGGAGGTGTTACAGCATGTCCTGACGTTACCCCACAAATGAGAGCTGCTTTAGAGAAAGAACAGTCCTCTTCAATTAGAGGAAAGATGATGAAAACACACAAAAAACAGAGAATTGAAGAGGATATGTCTCAATCTAGATTCTCAGCATCTATTATGTCTTCCTCTTCTGGTTTATCCAAACCGGTGAGGGCATCAACAGAGAGTGGAACATTGAAAAGCTTCTGGAAACCAGTAGAGAAACAGGAGGTGGATGATGCTGTAGCTGATTTGTTTTACACAAGTGCTATTCCATTCAATGTTGCAAGAAGTCCACATTTTCGTAATGCTGTTCACAAAATTGCAGAGTTTGGCAAAGGGTACACTCCCCCAGGTTCAGAGACTATCAGGACAACTCTTTTGCAGAGGTCAAAAGATAGAGTGACTGATAAACTAGCTACTATCAAATCCTCTTGGAGGAAAACAGGTTGCACTATATTGAGTGATGGATGGTCAGATATATGTCAAAGGCCATTGATAAATATTTTGGTGGCTTGTCCTGAAGGTGTTGTGTTTTTGAAAGTGATTGATGCCATGAACCACAAGAAAACTTCTGAGTACATTTTTCAAATATTAGAGGAAGCCATTCTTGAAATAGGGGTGGAAAATGTGGTTCAAGTGGTAACTGATAGTGCCGCAAATTGTGTGGGAGCTGGGAAGCTGATTGCAGATAAATACCCACAAATATATTGGAGCCCATGTGCAGCCCATTGTCTTGATTTGTTGCTTCATGACTTGGCTAAATTCCCATGGGTACATGAAGCTATTCACAGAGGAAGAGCAATTGCAAATTTCATAAGGAATCATCGTCTCACATTGAGTCTTTATAGGCGGCATGCATCCAGGGAGTTGTTGAGGCCTTGTGAAACAAGATTTGCTTCATTTTATATCACTTTGAAAAGAGTGGTTGAAGAAAAGGCAGCTTTGAGGTCTGTAATTTGTTCCAATGAATGGGAACACTCAGTGCTTTCTAAAGGTCCTAAGGGGAAGAACGTAGAGCAAATCATTCTGAATAGCAATTTCTGGGAAAGTGCAGCCAAGGTTTTACTCATATGTGAACCAATTGTTGACGTGCTTCGTATGGTTGATGGTGACACTCCTTGCCTTGGCATGCTTTATGAAAGCATGGACCGTTGTAAGGAAACTATTCAAAAAGCACTCAATAATGTAGAAGCAAAATATATGGAGATATGGGAGGTAGTTGATTGCAGATGGAAAATGATGCACACACCTTTACATGCAGCAGCTTGCTTTTTGGAGCCTAAATTGTTTTCTATTGATAGAGAAGGTGACACTGAAATTATGGGAGGGCTTTTAGAAGCTGTTGAAAAGTATGAATCAAATCCATCAATTTCAGCACTAATCAGAAGTCAATTTTGGGTATACAAAAGAGGAGAAGGGATGTTTGGAATGTCAGCAGCCAAATATGACATGACACATGTACCTGCATATACATGGTGGATGACCTATGGAGCACAAACTCCTGAGCTACAAAGGTTTGCTATTCGAGTTTTGAGTCAGGGAGCAAGTTCGTCAGCTTGTGAGAGGAACTGGAGTTGCTTTGACCACATCCATTCCAAAAAGAGGAATAAATTGTTGTCCGGAAAGTTGGGAGATCTTGTCTATGTTCGCAGCAATTTAAAATTGCTCATGAACAAATCAGCAAAGGACTCTTCATCACAACAAATTCGTGAAGACATAGCAGCACTAGATGCAGATGAGCCTGACTTTGCAGATGAAGAATTGAGTACTGATACAGATGATGATGATTTAGCATCTCAGCCAAGTGCTCTTGATGACTTGGAGCTTTTTTGAAGTTCTAAAGTCTTTACTGTTATTGTACCTTTTTGACAAAAGAACATCTTCACAATCGTGATTTCACATGTTTCTTATGGTTTATATTTTATAAATGTGTCATCTTTTTGTAATGATTCAAATATATGTATCAATGTTAAACTATTTAGAGAATTGTATGGAGATATTACTTATATTTATAAAAAAAATAAAAAATTTACATGAGTCGAATTTTATTCGAATTTTATACTTTTCGAATTTTTTCCTTGTCGAATTTCATTCGAATTTCAATGTTGTCGAATTCGAATTCGAATTCGAACCTGGTGACTTAGCTCACGTGAATAGCAGATGGATACTGTCTGAGGAATTTAGACATAAGGCACACATTGAAGACTTCTGGGCAAGTGCGTTGGATGAAGCTGAAGTAAGAAGGATGTTTTTGAGGATACCATTGAGCATGATTAGAGAATGTGAGATTGTTCATGTGCTAGACCAGGTTGATGAGGATATCAACATTATTCACCCAGATTATGAGACAGTGAGGAATACACCACTCCCACTTCCGGATTGGTCGGAGCCAGAGATTACGGATTTGGATATGCTTTGCATACCAGTCTTGACATTCACAAGAGGATGGGTAGAGAGGCATGTGAACAGGCTTAAGAGTAGATCAATTCCTCTTACTTATAACTTAATGGGAGATCATAGGATGCCCACTATTAAACAGAAGAAGCAAGTTGCTCGAGTTGCGGAGCCACGAAGAAAAGAACCAGTCCATCCAGAGCCTCAAAGGATTGAGGAGGCATCACATACGCCATTGAGGACTCATTCTCCAAGTATACAGGAGGTCTCACTGTTTGCAGATAAAAGAGCGAGGTTGAATGAAGAACAAGAATTACAAGAGACAAATCGGCCACCTCGTAGGGAGTCAGTTGGCCAGAGCATCAATGTACCTAGAAGAGAAAACCAGCAGGAGATAGAGGAAGAAACGGCCACGGATACTCACTTAACACGTGAGATTTAGGCAGCTCTGGAGGACGACACTACTACAGGGCAGGAGGCCCAAGGTTCAAGAGATACTCAACCTATAGAGATTGATGAGCCTCGTCAAGATGACGGTAGAGGAGAAGTTCGTGAAGAGGAAGCAAGGAATGAGCAGCCATTCATTATTTCTGACTTGCAGCAGGTGGTGCCAGATTGGCTCAGAGACAGGATGAGAAGGGACCCCATTGAAGAAACAAATCCAGCAATTGAGATGGAAGAATTTATGAGCAGGATCAGTGCACCTCCAACAAAGAAGAAGGCTAGGAAGTTCTCGAAGATTTCAACAGATGAAGATGGCTCTCGCACGCTTCACGTGGTTGTACCTTGGGTTGAGTGAGATTGAGATGAGGCTATTCCGGAGAACTATGTGATCACTACCATGGAGTTAGGCCGCCCCATTGGAGCATAGATAATTGAAGAGTGCGATAATTCCTATCAGGCACTCAAAGACAGGCTGCTCCGAACTGAAGGCAAGTATAAAAGATTGAAGAAAGAGCACAAAACATCGATTGGTTATGTATAGCATTTGTCTCATCCTTGTGGGCAAGAGAATCCGACAATTGAGCTCCCAGCCAAGCTTCCCAGAGAATCAGTTAGCGGCTTGGAGGACTTGAGGAGGATGGCACAAGAGGCGGATAAATGGGTTACTAATGTTCACGTTGAGACAAAGAAGTTTATGGAGGATCTTGCTCATTCCTATCAACAGGCCTCTGGCATTATGGCGCGAATGGACATAGTTGATCAGGCTTGGGGTGATGCTCGTATCTATCAAACCAAGGTTGTTCTTCGTCTAGAGGCTTTAATGCATACACCATTGCAGACTTTGGTTGAGGGAAGTGTAGTTCAGGAAGGTGATAGATATGACTTCACCAATTGGTATTCCTTAGTGGTCACAGGCCAAGGATTGTTTGACGCAGCACAGGCAGATTCGGTCAAAGTCAGAAAGGTTATGGCGAATATTCTTGACGGAGTCCTGAACACGCTTGAAGCTATCTTTGCTAGGAGGATGACTTCTGTGGAGGTGACTGCAGATGGTTTGAAGAGTAGACTGGCGCCTTTCTTTTCGAAGGTGAAGACTTTTGTCCAGGATGACTTTGAAAACACCTCGACTTTCTCCAACATTATTCAGAACACTCAGGATGCTCTAGTTGCTTGGAGGAAATCTTGTACCCAGCATGGGCAAACAATTACGGTGTTGGAGTTTCAGCTTGATCACATCTCGCCTATTTCAGTTCAGGAGGTTGAAGCTGTGCTAACCAGATTCATTGACTTTGCAGTCAAGGAGAAAGAGAATGGAAATGCCCTTTTGGATGATGATCTTCTAGAAGATGATGGTGGGCATTAATTGCCCATGATGTTTCGGGTGTGAGTGGGAATCTTTTGGCTCATTTATTACCCCACTCTTCTTTATAGCAATTTTTAGGGTCAGGGTTGAGGTGGCACGTTTGGGCCATCCATCTGATTGTAATCTGAGTCGTCCATTGGACTTGGCCAGCTATAAAAGGGGCATCCCCCCTCATTTGTACCTCATTAGGAGATTAGAGATTAAAGAGATAGATCATAGAGCATAGAGAGACGGCTTAGAGTTAGCATAGTTTCATAGCATAGTATAGTTTGAAGAAGAAGGAAAGTTTTTCCATTGAAAGCTTTGTAAGAAATTGTTGTGAACACTCTCATAATAAAAAGAGTTTTCATTGATGATGGTCTCGTCTTTTGTTGTGAGCAGCTAGCAAGGTTTCTTCGTCCTTTTGATTCAAGTAGGATCTTAAAGTAGAATAAATTTCATTTCATGCAAGTATCTAGTAATTGTGGAATGCAGTGTTTGATTCAAGCAAGCTTCATCTAATCCATACCACTAGTGAGCCTACTGACGGTGGGTTTGCCTTGCATGGTCGACTGGAACATTTTGTGCTTAAACTTCAATTATGATTGGCATGTTTGTATGTGTTGTCGTGATGGTATTTACATGTTGAATTGTAATCTGAATATCCTTAGTCACTCCCTTGAAGATTGCACCAACTCTGTGGAAGCTATCCAACGCGAGGAAAAGCGAAGTCTGGTTGAAGTTTGCTTAAGCCAATCACCACGTCCTGCACTTAGAGTAGATTGTAACATCTCTTATCCCTGCACTCATTTAAATTCAGCATTTTCTAGTTAGTATTAGGAAACTTGCACTTACTTGACAAATCCTTCGAACCGCATAAAACCCCTTCTGCTTTTTAGTCTGTTGTCTGCTGTCAACTGTCAAACAATTGCGTAAGTCTCCTCATGATACTAGCAAATCACAACGAACCAACTGAAACTACTCCACTGCATAAAGGAACCTTGGAGTTGAACACATGAACTTTCTCGCAATCTTAGCATGTGGAATACTTTGATCAAGAGAGAATAGGGTAGCCGTTGGACACTTTATTCTGCTATCTAGTGTAGGTCACAAAACAGACGCCAACAGGAATTGGCGCTACAAGGAGGGTTGAACGCGAACAACTGAGCAGTTGAACTCCAGATCCTATCAAGTTTTATTATCTATGGAGACGATCTTAGAGAATCTTTTACCCTCCTCCAACACGCCAACAGGAATTGGCGCTACAAGGAGGGCCTTGAAGAAGGAAAACAGCTACAGTACACAAGTAGGAAGGGTTTTGTTACAAAAAATTATGTTGGAGAAGAGTATATCATGAATCAAGATGGTGCTACCGCATAGAGAGATATTTCCAGTGTTGCAGCCAAATTTGGGATTCAACGACGATCAAGAGGACATTCTTTCAAGATTGAACAATCTCGCGTGGAGAATGAAGAGGAGCTACGCTGAGTATATGCGAACCTGCTTTGTGTTGGAGGAAGAAGAAGAAAAAGCTATTCGAATTCAAGTTGCTATTGAAAGAGATTTGCTAAATCAAAGACAGCCACTCGCTCCCGCGCCCCGCCAATAGAAGAAGCAGCTACATCCTGGATCATATCAGTTTGTTTTCGCCAGACAAGCTTAAAAGAATCCTGAGGTCTACACCCAGTTCATCTAAAGATCTTGTGGAGTTGAACACATGAACTTTCTCGCAATCTTAGCATGTGGAATACTTTGATCAAGAGAGAATAGGGTAGCCGTTGGACACTTTATTCTACTGTCTGGTGTAGGTCACAAAACACACATCAACAGGGGGCAATGCCCTAAATGGGATCGAGGGGCAGTGCCTCTCGCAGAGGCCTCAGGTCAGTGCCCCCAGCGGGGTCGAGGGGCAGCGCCCCTGGTGGGGGTTTGGGGGCAATGCCCCCAACAGGGTCAAGGGGCAGCGCCGTGGAGCTATGTCATGTTATGCTTTTTATATCAGTCTCAGCATTTATCATTTGCTCTAAATTACTGTTATGTTAGTCTTCTTGAACACATTTTACAATATCAGAAGTTAATATTTTGCACAAGTTCTATATTTAAAGGCTTATGATTGCACTTTTTATAGACATTGTTATGAAACTTCAAGTTTACATGCCTCTTCTCCAACAGGGCCAGACTGGTTTCTGAAGCTGTACTCTGTTTTGAAGTGGGTAGACCCTGCTCTAGAAGCTTAACATTTAACTATCAAAGAAGATTCTTCCAAAACAGTTCTACTAAGGGTGAAAACTGTTAGATGCTAATAGAGGCACATCTGCCCTTATATAATCTCTGACAAAAGATTATATTTAGGCATGTCTATTCACACTAGAATACTTTTCATTATAGGTGCACCTTATCAAAAAAAATTAGTCCTTGCAGAAGTAAAAACTGAAACTAAAGAAGCCTGTCTCCTGAAAATCACTCAAAATATTACGACAGTGATTATAGATATTATTTTCTACAGGCAATTCATTAAGCATTTTGAACTTAAAATGCACTCTCCATCATGGAAGGCCACCAAATCAAGCCATATGTATTGTCTTTTTTTTGTAGGTTTATAATTGTTTAATATTTATCTTATGTCTTCCCATTTTCACTGATTAGTGCATGATTAAGGTTAGTTATGAAGGGGAGAGGTTGTTATCAGAATTTGGGAACAGCAACTTCAAACATTTTAAGATTTAAAGATGAATGGAAGGAGTAGCTTGCCCAGATTCAAATCTTATCATTGTGTGCAGGATGTGACTCCCCAAGAATGATACCCAGTCCCACGGTTTCAGGCCTTCCCAACCAAAGAAAGCCATGTTTGCATGAAAAGAAAACAAAAAGAAATGCAAGGGGTAGCATGACAATAGCAGCAGAGCATGTTCAGAGATTTCATATATTTTTGCAGACAAGCAAAGATTTTGATTGATAAGTGGGAGGTATTTTCCACAGAGTGTCAAATTATGATGTTGCTATCAGGATTCAACCGTGTAGGTTTTTGAGATGGGTCAATGAGCTGGACTCGAAAAACTAGTTGAATCCTGATAGCAATATCATACAGATCGATTTTTTAAGGGCGAGAGGTACAGTGCCTGGCAACGACAACATAACATTATACATGGGTCAATGGGTTTGACTTGAAAAACTACATGATTGAATCCTGATAGCAATATCATAAAGATTGATTTTTTTAAGGGCAAGAGGTACAGTGCCTGGCAACGACAACATAACATTATACCATCTACAACTTAGATCACTTTTACAAAAAGGTCATCTTACCACTCTCCGAAGCAAAGGCTCCAAAATTGAGCAGAACTTTTGCAAAGTATTCACCTTCACAGCTTCAGCTATTGTCCTGTAATAACATGATAACACAAAAAGTAACCATCAAAAACCAACCTCTGTTACTCAGAAACAAAAGTATATCCACAAATGATCAAATTAGTTAATTTGACTGTAAAAGTGCGGCTACTTTAGAATGGACAAAACGAGAGTTTAATATGTCTCCAAAGAAAAATAAAGTGTTGGATAAACATGCAAAGAAAGCTGGCCAAAAGATTACAACTTAATGTTGATCAATCACCAACCGAATTAAAAGCATCAGGCCACACTCTTCAAGAAAGAGTCAAAGAATGTTCTTAAGAGAAATTGTGTGTATGTCTGCTGAAACAAAAGATCCATTGTGTCTACAAATTTATCTACAGGAAATTTGAATAGAGGCCAAGTCTACTGACCCCAATATATCCACATATGATCAAATTGGTCAAATGTGACTCTAAAATTACAGCTAATTTAGAGTTGACATTAGGAGCGTTCAACATGTCTAAAGAAAAATAGAGGTGTAGGCTAAACATGGTAAAAAGCTAGCTAAAAGATTTTAAGATTATAACTCAATATTGATCAATCACCAGCAGAATCAGCAGTATCACTCAATAATCTTCAAGAAAAAGTCAAAGAATGTCATTAAGAGAATTTGTGTGTATGTTTGCTGAAACAAAACATCCATTCTGTCTTCAAACGTACAAGAATTTCGAATAGGAGGCAGATCTGCTGACCCTAATATATCCACCAATTATCAAGTAGGCCAATGTGATTGTAAAAGTACAGCTAGAGTATTAGTGTTCAACATGTCTCCGAAGCAAAATAGATAAGTGTGGCTAAACATGTAAAAAATCTATCTAAGAGATTACAAATCAAAATTGATCAATCAACAGCAGCATCAGAAGCATCACTCCACACTCTTCAAGAAAGAGTCGAGAAAGTCATTAAGAGAATTTGTATATACGTTTTCCAAACCAAAACATCCACTCTGTCTTCAAACTTATCGATAAGAATTAACAGCAGAATCAGATGCATCATTCCACACTCTTCAAGAAAGAGTCAAAGAATGTCATTAAAGAGAATTTGTATGCATATTTGCCAAAACAAAACATCCATTTTGTCTTCAAATTTATCAACGTGAATTAACAGCAGAACCAGAGGCATCAATCCACAGTCTTCAAGAAAAATTCGAAGAACGTCATTCAGAGAATTCGTGCGTGTGTTTGCGGAAACAAAGCATCCATCATGTCTTCAAATTCTTCAAATTTGTCGATGAGAATTAATAGCAGAAGCAGAAGCATCGCTCCACACTCGTCAACAGGGAGTCAAAGAATACAATGAAGACAATTAGTGTGTATGCTTGATGAAACGAAACGCCCATTCTGTCTTCGAATTTATCAATGAGAATTAACATCAGAATCAGAAGCATCACTCCACACTCTTCAATAAAGAGTCGATGAAAGGCACTAAGAGAGTTTGTGTGTATGTTTGCCGAAAGAAAACAAAAAAGAAAATCGACTCCGTCTTCAAATTTATATATTAGAACTTCCAATAGGAGCCAAATATACTGGCCCTAATATTCCCAACACATTTCCATACAAATGGTAAAAACTTAAAACAAAAGCAACGTGGCTAAGCAAAGACTTACGCTGCAAATGAAGGAAGGCGAGGGCGCTTTTCATCGGGCGAGGGATCATCGTCCTCCTTCTGACCTCGCTTCTGAGCCATGTTATTTTCTCCCTTGTAATTCTTCAAACCCTACTTAAACATAAACCCATTACAGCAACAAAAGTAGAGGCAAAAGAAGGAATCCGGCAATTATGTCACACAGAGAAGATATTGTTATGACGTGCGAGTTACGAGACAGAAGATATCCGGGGACGAAATAAACAATGCGCTGCGCAGTAGTGGGTGGCTAGACTCTAACTAGTTACAAAATGCTGCGGCCAGAGACTTCACTGTGTCACCTAAGCAGTACATAGGCAATTCAAGGTAGCATTGTTTTGCCTTTGGCAGTACAATTTTGTTGCCGAGCTGCCCGGTGGGTCTGTAATCCCGCGTGGGCCCTCTAAAAACGCGTGAAGAATTCAACATTTATCCGCATACCTGCGTACAATTTGATATAACATTTAAATGGCTTAAACCCAACGGAGAATCTTCCCTCAGTCAACTCTCGGGGGCGCTAGCAACTTATTATTCCTTCCTCTCATATGGAATGTGTTCATTTTGCACAAGGGAGTATGCATTATATTAAAGAGTCCACATTTTGATGAGAATATTTATATTGATTTTTTTTTAAAAATAATGTAGAGAATCTAATCTTTTTTAAGAAGGTGAGGTAAGAGAAAATAATAATTTTTTTATCAAAATTTATAGTGAAAGATCTGATATTATAAAAAACAAAAATCAAAATGTTTTTAAAAAAATATTGTATCTTAATTATATGACATGATGTTTCTTTGTTGCAACACTTCATGCTTGATCTTGTGGATGTTAATAAAAACTTTCATTCCATTCATCCATTCTCATTCCAATAAATTATGGAATTTTAGATTTGGAAAAAAAAAATTAAAAGTGAAATATTGTTAGAAAAATAGCATAGAACAATAAGGTCCTAATTTGAATCTCTTTAATTTGTTCACTTTTAAAGCTTTGTTTTCCTACTATGATTTTGATCAAAAGTTCTCCTTTTTTTCCAACATTTTCCTCTTAAAAAATGGTGACATTGACCTCTATTGCAAGTTATCCAAATAATTATTCCAAACATCATCATACATAGAACATTCCATGATATAGTATCATTCCATTTCAACCTTACCCAAATTTCAAAGAATGCATATTGTCTCTTTCCAACTTTCTTTGGGACCTTCCACCTGCTCATCTCACATTTAACTTAGTGTGAACAAGCGCTTAATTGAGTTGTGCACATCTTCATTTTTGTATTTCATTTTTGTCCCTAAGTAGATTTTTTAGTTATATTCATCAATGTGATTAAGTTGAATCAATAATATCAAAGTACCCTCTAAATAGCTTTGTCTACATGATTAATTTAAACCATTCCCTCACATAGTTTATAATATCTCGATTGATATCCAAACATTATTGTATGAAGAAATAAAGAGAGAGGAACTAATACTATTACCAATCAAGTACAGTAAAAGAGGATATGAGGTTAGGTAGCTACACTGTTATAAAGGAAAATAAATTTCTCCTAAGGTTAATTTAGGCCAATGTAATCAAATGTATGCACATAAGTACATTTAATCTAGATTAATAAATGAATGTGTTGTAGGCATATGTATTATGAATTTAATGTTAAAGCATGAAAATAAATGTACTTAGTTATGTGACCAAAGAATGAGTGATCTTTATGAAGATTCTAGAATTTGCAATGTTATGAAACTAGAAACAAGATTCATTTATTTGTGTCACCTCTACTTGTATTCTATAATTGTGTTTTGTCCTCAATCAAGCGCACAAATCAAATTTTTTTCCACATCCATGGATTTATCCTCTCCATATGGATCTAATACTACTCAATGTGTACTTCTATTATATGGTTCATTTGATTTGTTTTGGTATGCTTTGTTTTTTCTTAGATCTAAGGACTAGCAGTATTGTACTTTTAAGGGATTGCCACTATGTTGCATGGGACATGTTCTCCTATGTCAACCCATAAATTAGTTAGTTAATTGATCAAAGATAATCAATGTCCTAATGTTCCTAAGATATGTAGATTGAGATTTATTTTAGTGCAATAACTAAAGTGTTTTTTTCCCTAAATGCAAATGGTATTCGAATAATGTTCTTTGATTCTTAAAATGGGGGTAAATAAATGTTTTTAAATACAATGCATAGCAATAATAATGAAAATATGTGTTTAGTCGATTTAGGGTCAAAAAATAATGGGTGACAATTGAATAGAATTTGAATTTGAATTTTAGAAAATCTGAACGTCAAATTCACATTCAACCCTATGACTTCAAAAAGACGAGTACATGATTGTGACTATACAATATATAAATATATGTGAAGTTATTAATATTATGATAAATGAATTATGGTCGATGTGCAAATAAATATGTATGAATCTATCAAGATCATCAAAAGCAACAAAATGGACCTAACTTTACAAAAAATATGTCACTTATTAATATATAATATATTTGAAAGTCAAATCCACAGCTATACGGTGAACTCTATGACTACAAAAAGATAGGGAAATGATTGTGACTATATAAATAATAATAATAATATCTAAATATATGTGAAGTTATAAATATCATGATAAATGAATGGTGTATCAATGTATATACATATGTAAATAAATATATAAGAATATAGAGAGATAAATAAAGACAACAAAATAGACCTAATTCTATGCAAAATTACATCATTTATTAATATAGACTAATATATCAATAAAATAAACTTGACTTACACAAAATTACATCATTTAATACATATAATATATCAACAAAACAAATCTAACTTTACACATAATTACATCATTTTTAATATATAATATATTAACAAAATAAATCTAATTTTACACCAAATGGCATTAACTTATACAAATTATATCATTTTATATCATTTATTAATATATAATATATCAAATAAACATAAAACTAAATTAAAAAATTACATAAATCAATCACTACCATCCCTTCGGTCATTTCACTTGACGGTCAATAAACATCTAAGGGGAGTTTATAATATTTTATAATATTTGGTGGAGGAAAGTAATTAGTATGTATTTGCACTGTAGGTGAGAGAAGAAACTAGTTAATGTGGACCCCACGCATGCTTTAAAATTTAAACGCTGCACGCCCTAACATTCAGCATTAGGTACAGCAAATTTCCAAATCCGTGACTTGTATGAGAAATTGTAGGCAGTGGCAGCCAATGTACTTACAAATATGAATTGTGTGACTCTGCTTCCGTCCCATTTGGCAGGTTTCTTAAAAGTTATTCTGTTTTATTTTCTATCTTTTTCGTCATTGACATGTCACAAGCCAACACGCACGTTAAAGCACTCTTACAAAAATATTTATCAAATATAATAAAAATTAAAGTCTATAATTTAAAAATTTATTATAGATTATTAATCAATTTCTAGTTTAATTAGACTTCTGACATATTTTTTATAATAAATTTTAAGTCTTTGAATTTAAAAATTAATTAAAAGTCTATTAAAGGTTGGTTGAGTATAATTAGTAAGAGTTTTGGTGTATTTTTTTTCTTTGTGTCATTCATTAAGTTTCAATTTTTAGAGATGTGATAAATAAAAAATAAATTTGTGATTCTATTTTAGATTAATTTGGTGAAGTAGATAACCCTTAATGTTAATGCAGACATTAAATGAAGAAATTAATTATGTTTATACACTTAATACAATCAATCATATAGATATAGATAATTATTGTCATTATAAAAATATTTGAATTGATGAAATAGATATTCCTTAATGTTAATCTAGATTTTAAATGAAAAACTAATTATTAATAGAACTTAAGCTTATACTCTTAATACAATCATATATAAAAATAATTATTATTATTATAAAAATATTTAAATACACATAATACAATCATTAAATTAATAAAATTAACTTTTTATTATAACATATTTAAATATATATTATAACGATCCAAAAAATATATTATTAAAAACTAGCTAACAAAATCAAATTTTATCTTATAATTTTATTTTTTAAATGCATACCATGTACAATTCCATAAAGTTTTTTAATTTTATAGAATGTTAAAAAATGAACTAACAAAATCAAATTTTACTATTATAAAAATAATTTAAGTGCATGGCATGCCTCATGCAATCCCACAAAGTATCACAATCTTATTAATGTTAAAAAAATAAACCAACAAAGTTAAATATATATCACCACTTTCTTTTAAATATTTTATATAATAATTTTTTGTCATTGATAATTTGAGAGTTATGTAGTGAATAGTTCTTCTCATTGTAATATATTTTAGTAGCATACATATTTTTAATAAATATATATAAATTACATTGACAAATATCATTATAGATGTGCATATATTATAGAGTGTGTCTATAGAGTCGTCTTTTCAATTTATGTATATACTATAGAGTGTGTCTAACTCTACTCAGATCCAAAATGCTTATGAAGAGAAACGAATCCCTGTGATGATACTCAAAAGCTACTTTTCCATCCTCACTTTAATATGGTGAAAAAAGTTGAAGTAAGATTAGGTTGTGTCCCTTCAATGTTAGTTCAAATGATGTGATTTGAAGTAGCTTTAAAGCAAATAAAGAAAAATCTATATTGTGATTTGAAATTGCTTTTAACAAAAGAAAAGATGTTTTTATTATTATTTTTCTATTATTTGATTTTGTTGTATTTCGATTGAAATTCCTTTAAATGAAATAAAATATTATTTTATGATCTTTTTTACTATTTGATTTTATGAACACAGACTATCAAACCTCATCCTTGTAGATGATAAACGTATCTTGGTATTAAAATTAGTATTTGATCTAGTTATATATTGATCATTTGATTAAGTTATAAACTAGCATACATATATTAAATATATATATATATATATAGAATATGCTGAGAGGCATCTATTGCACTAGAAAAAATGACACAAATATGAAGCAAAGAGAAACATGACCATTTTACAAATTTTGTGGTGTTTGTTTGATAGGTCTTGGTCTTTTAGTATCTTGGTAAAATAATTTCTTTCATCTATCACAACCATTTCCTCATCAAAATGAGAGAAAGTGTATATTAATTTTTTTCATTTAGTGATCACATTAATTTTTATTTATTTTGTAGTATCTATTACTATTTTTATTTTTGTTTGATTATTTGTGGTAAATGAACTTTAAAAGAAATATTTATTTTATCAAAATTACTTAAAAGAAGTTAAAACAAGACTCTAAAATTGAAATCAATATAGATTTTTTTTTATTTTTTTTTAATAAGATGGAAATAAGACATTCTACTAAACTTTTCATCTAGAACTATAAAAAATAAAATAAAATAACTACATCCATTAAATTAAAATATTGTTTAAGATTAGCTTCGCATACTTTCATATGATGATACAAATAAAACATCTATGTGAATACATTGCACAATCTTTCCAAAAAAATTTACTCAACAAATAATTTATGAAGTTGAATTTCTAGTTGAATATGTCTGTAAACAAGAGAGGCAATCGATCTGAGTTATTCAAGAATAATAAAATTCTGAAAAAAAATAAAAATCTTCACTAGATGGAATAGTTGTCAATGTTCAGTTGATGGAATGAATGCACATCTCTTTTAGCCTTGAGAACATAGATCACTTGGCAATCCTCCAGAGCTCTCTGCACACAACTGCACCCCACCAGATATGGCAAAATGAACTTTTTTCGCTTCATTTTCTCCGTTGGATATTTTTGTGCCTCATTGATTTCCACAGGTTCCGCCATGACTTCTCTTTCACCAGATTTAAAGGAAACATGATTAGCCTCCAAAGTTTTGTTATTTTTCCTCATATTGTAATTAGCCCAATGGCTATCTTTACTACATGCTTTTGGGTCGTCTCTAAAAGAATTCCTTGACTCTTTCCAGGTTTTACAACTCTTCAGGAAAAGCTTTACTTCCTCAACAAAACCTAAAACTTTGTTACTATGACTTTCTTCTTGCTAGAGGAGATTTCGTAGAGAAGTTTGGGACTTGTTATTGAATACAGGGAAAGAATAATTCTCCTCCCCTGTTTTTCTTCTGAGAAGCGGAATTAAAGGTCATGGATACATCGAGTTTTGAACATTGGACCTCATCAATGACTTGGCTTGCTCCTGCTGATTTACAGTGCAAATTTGACCATTGATGAAGAGCTTTTCTACATAAACTGGTTCATGATTGGACTGTGATGTGTTGAATTCAAATTTGGAGTTACATCAGCCTCTTTTAATAAAGGTCTTCAAGGATCGATGAGAAGAAAATCTAAAGAAAGTTGTGAATAAAACAACTTTAAAACTACTCTAAAATAAATAAAAAACCAACATCACTATTACCGCCACTTGCATGTCAAATTCAACTTGATTAGTTTTTTCTTACACAAATTTTTGGATGCTTGGATGCCATTATATATGCCTCTCAACGTAATTAATTTTTTGTTAAATTTGAAAGATTTTAAGTGGTATTTTATGTAATAATTATTTATCATTGATAATTTGAAATTTATGTAGTAAATAGTTCTTCGTATTTTAAATTAATATTTAATTTAGTTATATATTTGATCATTTGGTTATTTATGAATAAGTTTTTATTTAATATGGAAGAGTTTAAGTGATTGTTTTATATAATAATTATTCTTCATTGATAATTTGAAAGGTATGTAGTGAATAGTTTTTTTTTTTGGCAAAAGTGGCAAGCCACTATAATTTATTATATATAAATAAGAGATTACAAAACCTAGTTCAAACGAGCATAGCCAGTATAATTTATTATATATGTAGTGAATAGTTCTTTGTGTTGTAATATATAGATTAAAATTAATATTTAATTTAGTTATAGATTGGGTGTTTGGTTAGGTTATAAATTAAGTTCTTATTAAATATGAAAGATTTTAAAGTGATTATTTTATATAATAATTATTTGTCATTGATAATTTGAAAGTTATGTAGTGAAAAGTTCTTGTTGTAATATATTTTAAAATTCATATTTAATTTATTTATATATTGATTGTTTGGTTAAGTTAAAATTAATTTCTTATTTAATTTGGAATATTTTAAGTGATTAATAAAGTCCATATATAAAAATATCTTACAAAAAAGTATTTGTATGCTAAATTCATTAATTTGTAAATAAAAGTACATAATGTCAAAGTTTTCATGACTGTCTAAATCCTTAGGTCTTTGTTTTTGGTTTATCATCAAAAGATTTTAATTTGAAACTCTTACGTGGAATTGAAATTTGATACAAGAGTTTATGGGTCAGTGCAAGATCATGGGGGTCCAAACTAGACCCTTAAGAGGAAATGAAAATTCAGAAAAACAGAGTTAGGCAACTTGACATAAAAATTTCAATAGGTTATTAAAATAATTTGAAAAATATGTAAGAACAAAATTTGTAACAAATTGAATGTAGTTTTTAAGTTACTAGTCATTTTTTGGAAAAAATAAATCTATTTGGTGAAAAATTGAAATTTCAATGCAGTAGTATTAAATTTTTAGAAAAAAATAAAAAGCAGGTGTATGTTTGATCAACCTAAGTATAAGAAAAAAACTATTATATATTTTTGAAACTTTCAATATTAAAACTTGTTTGTCTAAACCATAACTTGGTCAAAAATTTATGAAATTCAATTATTTTTATCCTATAGTATGGGAAGCATAGAATGTGCCCCATCTTTCTGATTTCAAAAATGTGAAATAGTTTGAGAATTATAGATGTTTTTCAATCAACATATCAATCAAGACTTTAGTCATAATGCATGTAGAAAATCAATAATAATTATTCATTAAATTCAAAATAAGGCATATCTTATATTGGTGGAAAGCTAACAATTTTCTCAATAAACCCTTTTCATTTCATCAAATTCGGATTAAAAAAGTCATCAACGACAAGGGTGAACTCTAGAAAACTGAGAAAAATTTCTAAACATGTTTTTGTAGTTGACTTTCCAAGTATGACACCCCCAAGCCAAATCCAAAGGCAACCCCGAGGCAAATCCTAAGGCCACTAATTTTGTCAGAAAAATGGATATTTGTTTCAAACGAGTGCTTGTTCAAAACATATATCAGTTTGTAATGGATATTTGTTACCTTTACTATATTTAAAATATTTAATATTATTAATATATAATAAATATATTATATATTAATAATACATAATAAATATATTAGATTTTGTCTCAGGATTTGGCGCTCTGCAACGAAATGCCTTCCTCTGCTTCGTTTCCATCCACCCTCCTCCGCAATACCGACGATGATGTCTCTGTCTTTGGCTCGTCCTTAGCGCAGAAGGGATTGGTGCATTTTGGGGGTTCTCGTTCTTGTAAGACAAGGGCTCGTGATGTCTCCCCTGCTTCAAACGATTCCAGGGTTTCTCAATGCCCTAACCTGCCCATCTCTGCAGACCAATCCTCACATCAGATGGATGTTCATCTGCTAAATTTTATGGAGGCCGTAAGGAATGGTGATCATATCAATAAGGGGCACAAGTCTTCATCTAATACTCCTGCAAACGACTCTCCTTTAGCCCCCTCTCCAACTCGTACTTCCATCAACATTTCACCTCCTTTCTCTGTACGACATTCGGCCTTGGTTCCAGAAATTAGTTTAGACGTTTTCGTTGGTGTAAGAGAGGAATATCTTCAGAATCATGCACTCATTTACAGATTTATGAAGACCTGGCCAAATTTGTCGGACCTTCACTCTTGGATTAGCGAAAACTGGAAAGAGTTCATGGAAGAGGAAATCAGCATCTACCCTTGTGCCAGGGGTTTTTTTATTCTTGAATTTGAGTCTAAGGGAGACAAAGAGTTGGTCCTCAATGTTGGTCCTTAGTTCTTTCGTGGAGACTTCTTATGCATTAAGCCTTGGTTCCCTACCTTCGATCCACGAATAGAGACCTTCTCTTCTGCATTTTTTTGGGTACGTCTTCCTTATCTCCCCTTGCAATTTTGGGAAATTAAATGCTTGAAAGCCATTGGAAATGGTTTGGGTAATTTTCACAGCATATCAAAGGAAACAATCAATTATGAATTTTCCACTTGTGCTCGTATTTGCATCGAAATGGATTTATCCAAAGGTCTCCCCAAAGAGATTTCCCTGAAGGTGGGCAATAGATGTTGGAGACAACTTGTGGATTATGAGAAAATCGCGTTCAGGTGTAGGAAATGCTTTTCAGCAAAGCATCTTACCTCCCAATGTAGAAAGAAGCAGTTTCATGAGCAAGTCAAAACTTCAAACAATCAACCCACATGGTGGAGTGGGGTTGAATCACACCACTATGTTATTGCACCCAGTGTGAAATCAGATTCGTCTTCCTCTCAAGCACTTCATGATGCTAATCCAGTGGCTGGCACAACCCCTTCTCCTACTCCACAAAATCCACACTCCAAGACAAAGCAAGAAAATGCTCCAGTTACAAGTACTACAAAGGCCTCTATGCTTTCATTGGAGAATCCAGCCTTGCAACCGATCAAACATGAGAACTCTATTGTTTCCTCTATATCTCAAGGAAGTGAAGGAGATATAAAATTGAAGGGAAGTATTGCCTCTGAGACAGAGCAGGAATGGACAGAAGTGAAGAGGAATAAATCTCCTCCTTTTGGACCAAAGTTACATATGACATTAAGATCTTCAAAGAAAAAGATGTAATGAAATTTTAAACTCACTTTGATAAGGCTTGTCGAGTAGATATGTAAAGTTGGATTTTCAATGAATACAAGAGTGCTACCCTCTTTGGTAGCGATTTGCCAAAAAATACATAATAAATATATTATATATTATAAATATATTATATATTATATAATA
>VDFB02256441.1:233292-263025 GCA_007258455.2 Sequoia sempervirens | reverse complement strand
CGAAAACCAAATGGTGAGAATAGACAAGTACCTTATCCTTTGCATGTCCAAGTGGATTGGTCTTCTCTTTTCATCTCAGTTGAAAAATCTCATGCCCTCTGAAGCCCCTTACGGGCAATCGCAGAATTTTGGCAGACTGTTTCAGAAACTCACAAAGGCAACTGCACTGCCTAAAAACTGAACCTACCCACATCGAGACTGTCAGGCAGAAGCACAATATACAAAGGGATTGTAGTCTCCATGAAAACTATAGGTGAGGAGGCAAAAACATGAATTTGTCAGAAAAACTCAATGCCCACAAGAACAACACACTGCCCAAAACTAAATTACTTTCTACCCCTAAAAAAACAAAAATTGAAACAACCTTCCCTGCCCACTCCATTGCCCATCCCTACACCACCGAAAAAGGTACTGATGCCTCAGAGGATTTTTAATGCACACCCATCTTCCCAGAAAGAAAAAATCAGAATGCAAACACGCCACCCACAACCACCATCAGAAAAAAGAACCAAAAAATAATGACAGTGATGAAAAAAATGTTAGACAAGGATAAAAGTGGGGGGCAATAAAATTATGAGGTCATCGGAAAGCTACTGTATTATTGTCCTCTATTCCTTCCATGGACAACAATACAACGAACTCAATGTTGAGTGTGTTTGTTTTTTCAAATATATTGTTGTTGTTTACCTGTTTTTGGGCCTGTCTCAAAGGGCCCCTAAAAACAGGGGACCTTAATGCTATAGTACGAATTGTTTTTAAGACATTTTAATTTTAGTAGGGCAGACAGACAAGTGGTCCATGTTCTTTTGTATCTGCTACTATTGAATTAATACTTTGAAAGATTATTAAATGAGTTATCACATGAATGTGGTGTAGGATTTTATGGTCAAATTATTGTTGTGCATATGCAGTTTGTTCACCCAAAGCTTTATTGCATGGTTGAGATCTTTTATGTAATGCTGTGTTGAATAATTCTGTTATTGTTTTTTGGTTGGTACTCCACATCAATTTGTTGTATTTTTTTTCTTTTCTATTTTACATTGGTACTCACATCAATTGGTGATGCTTTGCAAAGAGAGTGCCTTGTGCTTCCTGTCTGGTATATATTAATAAATTGGCATCTATTCCAAGCACAAGAATGTGTCTGTTAAATATTAAAGGAAGTGTTGGAAATGATATGGATGTGCAATATTAAATGAATGTTGGGAACTTGACATTGACTATACGGCAATCTTCATGCCTAAGTATTTATTGATTGCATTATTTTGTTTTTTATTGAAAGTATTTTTCCGAATACAAGCAAAATATTATTGTCGATGATCCAAGCCAAGTATGACTAGTGCTAAATAAATGAGATGTCTGAAATGATATAGATGTCCACTATTAAATGATGGATGGGAAGTGGCATTGACTATAATAACAATGCAAACTTCATCATATGGATGTCAACTATTAAATGAAGGATGGAAGTGGCATTGACTATAACAATACAATTTTCATGAATGGGTGTTTATTAATTATAACATTTAAGATTGTAGAGGTGAAAAGTGTATTGTTGGTTTTGTTGTGTTTTTTATTTTTGTTTTTAAATCTTTTTCATCACTTTAGATTTATTTTGAGTTTTTATTTTTAATATAATGATAAGTGTTAAAAAGGTGTATTTTATATAAGAATTGATATTTGTCTCAAACTTGAATTGAATCTAAGTCCCTATTTTCAAGTGATATTGACCTAACATTTGATTCCTCTATTCCTAATCTTGGGTCAAGATCGTTAGGGCGACCCTAAACCTAGTTTAAGATCGCCCCTGCAACTTTGAACCCTAATTCCCAAACTCAAATTTGATTATGGGTTGAAAATGACTAGATTCCAACTAGTTGTTACTTAACAATCCACATAAAAAATATTCAAATTTGAATGTGAGGTTGTTGTATATAAAGACAAAACCCTAGTTCATTTACATAACCATCATTAATTGACCTAATTATTGTTGCATACAAACATACCAATGTCAAGCATTAAACAAACATTGCATGAAACTCTTTATATATAAGAACAAATACATAGGCATTTGTATTATGCTTAGTGTGTCTTTAAACTTGTTTAAATATCATCGAATCAATACACAAGGCATGGATTCCCCCACTTGATAGTAGGTCCTAATTGTGTTTTTAAGCACCACCTAATCTAGGTAATTTTACAAGCAAGTAGGTTTCTAAACAATAAAGGCACAATTTAAGGTTCATGAGCTACATGAGTAGGGTTGTGTAAATGTATAGGGTTGTCAAATTTTGGATCAAGGTCGTTTGTGCAAATTTGAAACATGATGAAGCACAATTTATTCCCCAATCTATCAAAGCAGCATTGTTGTACATTTGGTAGCTATTTTTTTATTTGAACCATTAAGTGCATGTTACAATATAATATTCTATTATTGCATGCAACACTAAGCATATTCATCCTTCTTTGTCAATTTAACATTTATTTCAATGATTGTTTAAACTTAGCTCATATATCTAGGTTAATTGTGATATCAATTGTCATAATTAGTTGTTTAGCCTATATAATTGTAGAGGTATTTCATCCTCTTCGTTTTAGTGAATCTAACATTTTTACACCCCCTAGTGTTTGACCTTGGGATACACACACACACACACTCTTATCTTGGTTGAGAATGTCCTTTCATTGCTTTCTATTTTTCTTGTGTGTCAAAGTCTCAACCTAATCCTCATTCACCACTAAGAATTCCTTGACTAAACCATTTTATGTAAATAAATTAAGTTAATGAGACTATTATTGATGATATTAATTATAGAACTTATCTTAATGTAGAAGATGTTTTTGATCATGATGCTCATGTTGCACATATGAAACATGCAAGACATGAATCTTAATATGTATATCCTTGATTGGATATTTCTAATTTGGGTAATGATTCTAATCCTTTAAATTTGATTAACACTCTTCATAACATTGATAAATAAGCCTTACGAGATGGAATTATTTAGGGGTATAGGTCAAAGGATAAGCTTATCAAGTCATTTAGGATGTGTGTCTCCTCCCCCTTCTTTATAGGTACATTCCTCTATTATGCCTCCTAAATCTTCTCCTACATTAGCAATGCCACATTGTTCTCCATTTTTTATAGCTCGTACCACCAATCTTTGCATTATAGCTATCTCTCACATTCAACTCACTACTCTTGTTCCTAATTCTTACATTCCATTTATCTACATTGTAACTACTCCCCATTTTTCATCCCACCTTCATCCTCCATCCCCCAACCTACCTACAATTCACATGTTATTTCTCATGTCTCCACTTCCACTCATAGTACCACCATTAATCCTAATGTTCATTCTTCCAACATAGACATCATCCTATATAGACTCAACAAAATATAAATTTGATACCTTGCCCCTAGTAATCAAAAGGAAATCACAAGAAAAATCAAACATGATTCACATCCAATTGAGACTCTTTTAGATCAATTTCCACATCTCAAAATTTTTACTAGAAATTTTCTCCACCTCTATTCTCCCTGATGAACTTGCCATCAAAAAATTCCTACAATAAGATCACACAATATTTTCTACAAAGCTCCCACTCAAAACTAGATTAGTTCAAAAAACCCAATAACCCACAACCGAAATCAAAGGTGATCAAGATTTGATACCAACTGTAAGGAAGCTAAGGTAGTGGAACAACTTCCTACACTAATCTTGAGAGAGGGTTGTGCAAAAAAAATTTAGATCTTTTCAATAGTTATATAAACTAAATTGAAATAAACATAAGTATCATGCATACCACAACACAATGATTTACGTGGGGAAAGCCCTTTTGGGAGAAAAAACCCACACTCCAAAAGCCACCCAATATATTATTTAAAAATCAATAAGATTACAATATACTTACAAAGCAAGCTTCTCACAAGAGTATCACCAAATAGAGATTTGGATGCAACTCAACAACTATCAAACTCTCATGCAATACAATAGTGTAATACATAGTCGTAATACAATGCCCTCATAAAATAGGGTTTTATTTTAAGTCAAGCAAAGCCAACATAATCTCCATTGCCAAATTTATTACCTAATGATGAATGGTCCATATTTACAATAATATATATATATATATATATATGTGGCTTTTGGGGGCATTGTGGGTCGGGGTACCCCCCTTGCACCCCCACACTCAAATATATTAACCTGTTATAATCACAAGGTTGAGAGGCCATTTTTCCTAACACATTTATGGTAGGGGGATTGTTGGAATACTCAAGATCACTAAGAGGGAGGTGAAATAGTGATGTACAAAAATCAAAGCAATTAAACAACTCTAACTTTTGAGAAGCACAAACTTCAATGAAAACACATAAAGATCACCATGACATAAGATTTATAAGTGGAAAACCCTAGAAATGGAAAAACCATTGTGTCAGTTGTTTGGGTTTGAAGAACCAATCCAATCCTCACAATTTGTTCCCCATTAGGTCTCATTGACCAAAATCTCACTAATTACAATATGCTTAGGAGCACCAACTCCTTATGAAAAATAGAAGCACCAACTCCAATTATAAACAGGAGCACTAACTCCAATAACAAACAAGAGCACCAACTCCAATGAGAAACGAAGGACAAAAATACAAAGTACTACTATGTTTACAATATGTTCCAGATTATCAACTTCCCTTGTTTACATACAAGCATTCAACTCTTAACCCTTCTTGCATACATGAATGACAATTTCTTTACAAGACTCTTCTTACAAACAAGATTTGATCTAATATATATATATATAAGAACAAAGAAATCTTGACCTTTGCTCACACCTTATTCATGTAATCTTCTTTGAATGAACATAGATGACATAAAATGACTTCGTGTTATGATAATCAACCATAGACAATGATAAACTTCAATCATATGGAAATATTCACATCCAGAACATACATAGACAATGATAGACTTCAATCATATGGACATCTTCACATCCAGAACATACACACACTATCCATACTTCAACTCAAAACTAATTCACATGTGATCACACTCATATCACACAAATTTGTACAATGAAGAATATATTTCAAGAACATTGTCATACAAATTAACCATGAAACTCTTTTATACTTTGTTAATCAAAATTCCCTCTCTGTGTATTATCTTTGCAAAAACATTATGGCATTGACTTCAATACTCTCTCACGATGACCAAACCACAGTTGAAACCCACTCAATGCACTAGCTTCATTATTCAATCCATCGCTACCACAAAACAGTTATAAAAATGTGTGTAACTAAATCAAAGCCAATGACACTTATACCTGTCAATATACAGACTATTGGAAGTAATCGTTATTAGTTTGAAAGAGGACCTTTGATCTTCAACACCCGCCAAACTATCAATTAAATTATAGCTATTGATCTTACATAGGGTGGTAGAATACGAGACATTAACCTATCAAGCCAGTTACACTAAGAGTAGGGGTTGGTTGACAACGAGTTTAAACCCTTAATTTTTCACTTAATAAGCAATTTCCCATCGTGTATAGCCATTCAATAGGCAAATATAACATAGATAATTCTACATTAATGTTCATAGGATATAAACCCTAGCTCTCCAAGGTATGCCTTAAGGTTTTAGATATGTTTAGTGTTTTAGGATTATAAGGTATAAGAATCTCAACAACCAAAATCCTAAAATGGGACTATCACCATATTACTTCACCCTCTCTAAGTCTTTGAAAAGGATATAAACAAATGGAAACAATGTCAACTTGTAATATGATGAAACTCTATCATCTCACCATTTCATATACTTCTGAATGAACAACAATCTACATTGTAATGAAGTAACTCTTTGACATGAAACAACTCATTACATTTTGCAACCTTTGCAACAACACTACCTTTGACACTTTTGCATTAACAACATCAACACCATGAACCGAATGAAGTATGAGTAATGAGCATCAACACCATGAACTAAAATGAATAAGTACCTTTGGAGGCATCAAGCCATCAACATAGTACCTTTGGCATCCTTTCAACACCATCAACACAGTACCTTGTCATGAAGCAAGCAACTCTATCATACTTTTTCTGATCAAAAAACCCTTTGTCATGAAGCATTGTTGAAGTTCCAGTCTATCACACCTTGTCATGGCACTCTTTGGATGCATCAATAACCATGAAATGAACACTATGAAATGGCTCTTATAAACAATGACTGACTTTTGACATTAATGATTTGCAATGACAAATTAATCACATAACATCAATGATTTGCAATGACAAATCAATCACCAAACACCATAGAATGAACAAGTGCCAAACACCATTGACATCAATGACAAACCAACCACCAAACTCCATCAATGACAAACATCAACAGGGATGACACAAGAGGAGGTGTATTCTTTTTTTTTAAATGGGATTTCATTTTCCTTGGGTACCCATTTCATCTCATTTTTCCCTTTTTTGTACAATTAGTTTTTAGATGTGAGTGGATTTTATGCTTGAGGCAATCAAATTTGTCTTCTAATTCTATTTGTTGTGACCAGTGCATCATTTGTGCATAAGGTGATTGAGTTCAAAAAATTGCACATTACTAGAATTCTTAGGTGAGCATAAATGCAAGAATTTCCTTTGATGAAATCTATGTTAATATTGTCAATGAGTTTGATGGTATCACCAATTTTGACGAGACAATCAAAAGACAAAAATTCTAGAGGAAGATTGTAAAGTCTAATCCATCTAAGACAATCTTACAATTTTCAAATGGTTAGGTCAAAATTAAGGTACCATCTTTGCAAGTATAATAGAATCTCATCTAGATACTAGGTTTTCCTATTGATTGTATCTTCATGAGTAGGATTGGAATTAAAAATAGTTACAAATAAGCCTTGGGGAGAAACATGACATTATTATGGTGCCAATTTGTTATATATCAGTTCAACGATTTGTGCCTAAGGAAATGTTGATTGATAAGTCTACAAATTACCACATAATTAAATAGGGTATGAGTGTTCACATCATCCTCAAAGTGAATTTCAATTTATAAATAAAGGGAATCAATGACCAATTAACAACCATTATTTTTGAGTTATATGCCTTTGCACCAAGGCAAACCTACAAAAAATATAAGTGTTCATGTGCACCATTCTACAAATAACTCTCTTTATATATATAAATTTATTTATTACATTTATAATTCACTAGAAATACCCAAAAAAATGTTGAAAAATATGGAAAAAATTAATGTAAACATTTTCCCTCAAAATAGGAATATATTCTCTACAAAAATTATTGCCTTGGGATATGATTCATTATAATTTATATATATTTATGGGGGATTTATTGAAGTTACGACTAGCAAACACACACACTAACATAACATAATTAACTATAATACATGTAACTTGGCTTAGCTAGTCAAGTGATTAACACAAGGATGAAAATGATAACAACATCTAGGCATGATGACAACATGACCCACACAAGATGATTTAACATGAGAAGACACACTAGATCAATATTACTAGTTAGCCAAACCAAATAACTATACCCAAGGATGATAGTACAACTATTCAATCCAATTTAAACCTAATTCAATAATGCAACCTTCTCCTAGCAAGATTTTCAAGTCACTACTACATATATGAGCACATGGAAACTAATCAATAGAGTCCACAAACTTTAATAAAAATGAATAAAAAAGATCTAGTTAGAATAATATTTCTTTTATGATAAAAAATTGCAACAAGATCAGACTCAACCATAAGTTAAAAATCTTGAATACCCAATTAACATTATATCATAATTGATTAGTCCAACTTAATCATCAAAATATCTAAATAAACATGAACTCCAATACAAAAATTCAAAATCCAAAAATCTCAAGGGGAAGTCACAACACTTCCTTCCTAGACTAGGATGCCCACATGGTGATATCACCTAGATAGAACCACATCTATAGTCTAGTTCCCCAATTTTAAATTTTAAATATCTTTCTCGGGCTTTCTAAGAATGTAATAATTACTGATGAGAGGAAAAATTGCTTTATTTTAATTCCTTCTATCCTTTTCTATGTCTATTCCCATTTACCTTTCACTACCCATTTATGCCATTAATTACCACAAAGAATTGAAATTATTTAATATGTTTAAAAGGATAAAAAGATACTTTATGTTTCTAATTTATAGGGATACTAATCTCTACCTAGTGGCTAATTACAAGAAGGAATTAGAGATAAATATCTATGATGCAGGGACAATCTCAAGCCAAGGATGTGGTTGAAGTTAGTTTTGTGTGATAATTTTAAACCATGAAGTTGTTTTATTTACTAAAATCTCCTCGGTTCTAATTTGAAAAGACTTCTTTTGTGGTTATGGGTCGTAGGCCAACATAGCCAAATCGGTTATCTTTAGCACGTTGGTTACAAGCTCTTATATATAAATTTGTATTTCCACCTGATAAAGGGATAATATTTAATCTAAAAAACATATTTAGTATTATGATCCATGCTTTGAAGTAAGAAGTGTTGTAATAGCATTTTATAATCACCTTGCTAACCAAGAGGAAGGGCCCACTCCTCGGGAAGCCTAGTGATATTTTATTATGTTTTTACTTAAGCATTTTTATCATTGTGGTTATTGTTTTAATTTTATGTTTATGTGTGATTCATGGATAAGAATGATTTGATAAGTATATGAGGCTTCCATTTAATATGTTAATTTTTGTATTTCCTTTTTCTAAGTGAGAATATTGTTTGATAAATATTTTGAGTGGTTTGAAAGTTATTACTGAAAAAAATACTTGTTGATATGTTCTTGTCGCTCTGTTCTTATAGCAGAATTGGCAGAACTTATAAAAGGATTATTTTATTTTTTTCTATAAATCAATCTTTAGTACTAGAAATTTCTATATTTCATCACACTTATCTTATTACCTACAACACTCGAGCAAATTTCCACTACGTCTTTCACAAGTTTACGCCCCAGATTGACATAAGGGTGAATAGAATCATAAAACACAACAATAAGCCACAAGTCTAAACAAAGCATTAAGATCTTAATTTTTATCCTAAAATTTTGGCATCATTTCTAGGGAAAGGCGTTAAAGCCTTGTTAGTCTAGTAAGTTAAGTTAGGACTAATGCGTCAAGGAGAAATTCCACGTAATTGTTGACCTTGCTAGGAAATTACCCTTGGTTTGTATTGTATTAAGTCATATAGATGCATGAGTCATGTTAGAGATGAAAAAGGTAGATTTTTCAAACAAACTATAGGAAGTAGGTTAATAAAATAATAAAATTCAAAACAAGGAAAAAGGCCACAATTTGGGAATGAAACATTGGAAAATAAGCTAGTAGAAATGGATCTAGAAAAGTGTGTGATTAAATCAACCACTATTAAATCTGACCTTGAATCACCACTTAGTACTCCCTTAGTACAATCTGAAGGACCCAAGTCTTCAAAAGAATCCTTCAAGAGTATTTCTCCTAAATTTGCAAAACAATTTGTAGAATCATACGAATTACAAAGTGGTAAACCTTTGAAAAAGAAATCATTTACATCTTATTGGACATCTTGGGCATTTGACATAATGGTTGATGCAAATAGAGACAACAATAACAATGAATGAGCCTTGGCCAATAATGATCCCATTATGTTTGAATTCCCTGTTGTCAATCTAGAAGAAGAAGCACCCTTAAAAATATATACCTCATTCAACTCTTCCAATCTTTTGAGGACTTTTTGTTGAGGATCTTGAAATGTTCTTATTTGAATTGGTGTCTTGTGTTGCAACTACGATTACTAGAGTGATGCTCAAAAGATTAAGATTTTTCTAGCTACATTGAAGGATGTTGCATTATGCTAGTTCATGGGGCTTGGATGACATTCTATTTGTATGTGGGATACAATGAAAGAACAATTATTGACAAAGTATCAGGACTATTGTAAGACAAAAGAAGTTTGAGATGAAATCTTTCAAATAACACAACGTGAAGAAGAAATAGTCAAGGATTTCTTGAATGATTCTCCTTTAGCCTTCAAACAACACAACAAAAAGGACTAACTAATGAGATTATCAAAATGATTTTCCTAAGAGGAATTCACAATGAATGTATGGATGCTTTGAATCTTATTGGAGGTGGAGATATTTCTAAATTGAAATTTGATGAAAAATTTCAAATTTGTAAGAATTATTTGAGGTCTCATCGATCTATATGAAGTTATCGTGGGAAGAATAATTTTCAATGTGCATCAGGTATTACAAAGTGAGAATTAGGTACGTTACTTGATGACTTGAAAATTGATCTTTTAAGTCACATGGGGAAACAAATTGATACCTTGTATGCCCATAACAAACAAGAGGAAGCTAAAAAATCACTTGATATTTTTTTCCCTATCTGTCATAAGAAACATTCTACTAATGAATGCCCTCATAATAAAACAAAAAATTCTTCCCTAGAGGATGCTAGTAGGCACACCACCTTACAACCTCTACCGATAGATATGGAAGAATTGGAATATATAGAAGAACATGTCTATTACATGGCTTAACAGAGGCCTTGGCCACCTCAAGCTATGCCACTAGGTATAAAAATAATTTTAACGCATCTTATAACATGGGGTCTAATATTCAGTCTAACTCTTTTCCTATTCAACACAGATGGTATGGAGGTTGGAAACAACCTCCGTTCTATTCACAATGGCCAAACCAATACCAACATGCTCCACAACCATGGGAACAAGCATGGAGGGCATCACCACCTTGATTCCCATAGTACCCATCATATATAGTACCACCTATTATTAACTCATACCAACAATCACAACAATAATTTTTACCACCAACGCACAATAATCAACCATCCAATCCATCACAATCGCCCAAGGCAACACTTATCCTATCAATACACTAAAGTAACACAACATGCCAGCTCAACAAACACCAAATCCAAACAATAAATTAACACAACCTATTTATAATAGCGAGGTAGTACGATATCCAACTTATCCTATCGATACACTAGATGTTAATGGAGTACAACTCAAGTCATGGAAGGCTCTTCAAGGACCAACATACACTATAATCACATAACTTGAAGAGTCACAAGAAGAGCCTGAAGAAATGAAAAAATAACCACCACTTCCATATCCTAATTGATTACACTTAGTTCAAAAAAGAGCCCCAATTTGAATTTGATCTTATTAATGAATTACAAAATATCAATATTAAAATTCCTCTTCTGCAGGAAATCAAGGGCATTCCCATTTACACTTAAACAGTTCAAGAATTAAGCAAGATCCAAAAATTGTACAAGTTAGAGGATAACTCACAAATTTGATGCTTGGGAATGTATAATTCTTAAATATTTTGACCTAGGTAGTCTAATGATTCAAGTATGTATTGGTCATGTTCTTATTCCAAATACACTTATTGATCTAGGTGATGCTATAAATGTCATGACCAATAAAACTAAAGAAAATTGATGTCTTCAGTAATTAAGACCTACACCTACAATCCTTCAAATGGTTGATAGGTCTTTGGTGAAACCTAAAGATATTGTTAAATATGTTATTATTTTTGTTGACTTGGGAATATCCAACTGACTTTATGGTTTTACAACCTAAAATAAAGCTAGGGGGATACCTCTTGATCTTAGGACAACCTTGGTTGGATACTGTAGATGCTTTTATCAATTGTCAATTAGGTAATATGGCTATTTCTAATGGGAACTGTGAATGTAAAATTCTTCGAGCTCCCTCCGGGTGGTGTTGTTTTTTGCTAAGTATCGGCCCAACCCTCATATGTTCAAACATGTCGCCTTCATCTTTTCGTCGAACTTCTTTTTGCTTTACTCTGTCAGCTACTTCCACGTGTCCGCCTAGTGCTCCTTGTAGCAAAGGCTTCTTCCGCTCTTCTACTGGCTCCCACTATGCTTCCACATGTCTACATCGCGGACTGTTTATAACTGCTTCCCTTCACTTTCTCGTTGGGCCTCGTTCGTGTGCCACGTAGCTTCCATTCGCATAAACTTTTGGCGGACCCCACAGTCAGCGTCGATAGTAAACCTTGTTGCTACATGTCTTCTCGATGCAAGATTTCACCTAAGGAAAGGGAGAATGAACCATGGGCTATGAACTGTTGCCATGCATCCCTTCGACGGGAGTTTTACCAAGGAGAAGGATGAAGCGAGCAACAAGATGCGACATGTTGTTGCGTGTTCTAATTGCCTCCACTGGGAGGTGACACTTATCTATGTAGGAATTCTCTGGACCACTGCCATCATTCGTAGGGGATGCATCTGGCTAGGAAGCGACTACATGTTATGGCCCGAATATTTTCTGCTACAATGACCGAGGGAAATCATTGTTGCACGACCATCATTGCATAAGATACATAATCTTTTCTATTACAAGCTTGTCAGGTGGTGGATTGTTGGCTATACATACTGCTTCTTGCTTCAAAAAATGAGTTTGGAAGATGTAGAAAAATTAGAGAAAGACACTAGGCCTTTAATATTGTTTTAGATTATTATATGAAACTTTCAGACTGTGTTGTTGTTCGACCTTTCTATTTTTTCTTATGTTATTTGATAAGACATTAATAATGCGTCATTATTATCTGGATCGTTCATTTGCAAGAACTTCTATGGTTTTAAATACAAATTTCTTATTTAGATCATGTCTTTGGGTCCTCTTTTCAGTGAATGTGATAATCATTTTATGTCATTAGATGAATTGTTCAGATCTCTATCTTTGATTTATGTGATTCTAGAACATAGTAGATTGTTGACCAGGCCCTTGAATCGAATCCCAAAGGATAGATTTATCGTGCCTTTATCTACATCTTGGCGCATCGCCTTAGTTATATTTTCATTTTATATATCTGTTTCATTTTCCCATTCAAAATCCTAGTTATAGAAGAAGTCAACTTCTTTAAAAATCTGGAGGTCACTCAATTTAGCACAATTGGTCCCCCCATTAACTGAGTTTCCCATAAAGGTTGTTACCTTGCTAGTTTTTGGCATCAACAATTCCTTTTCTCTGGCACACCCGGTGGGACTTGCTTAAATGAATCTCAATTCAAAGAGGGTGTATGAGCCATCGGCCTATTACTAGGTCCCAAACAATGAATAATCCTGGTTTGCTAGTACCACCATTAGGAACAGTACAAGCCTCAACCCAACTAGTGAATGTTCTGCTTCCTCTACCCCTACTGCTAGCCATGTTGCCCGCTACTAATAGAAATTATGTGGCATGGGACGCCGAAAGTCCTCTTGTAGCACCAGTAGCGCCCGCCATTTGGGCCGCTATCTCGGTCTTTGCCTTAAAATCTATACCTAAGTTCACTAGAGATGGTTCAAGAACACCATCTGAACATTTGCAAGATGTTGCAGACATATGTCTAGGGCACGACGTTATAGACCAAAATGTAGCGCTAAGGTTGCTCACCGCCTCTTTCAAAGCCAAGGCACTAGATTGGTATTGAACGCTGTAAATAAATACCATTGGTACTTGGGATCAGCTCGAAGACCCTTTCTATAAGAGATTCTCAAATGATGGAGACAGGTCTTTGTAATATCATTGGTTGTCGGTCATAAAGCGAGCCCCATATGAAGCCATGACTAATTTTAACACCATGTTCCACATAACTTGGCAAAGAATTCAAGTTGTTATCTTCCTGTCGGTCGAGTTGGTGTTTATGTTCTACCTAAAATCTATCAACCCCGATATCTCAATGATGATCTAGTATCTTGGTGGAACCACTCTACCAGATGCATATAGTGTTGCAGTTAAAGCGGAGAACAATCTGATTGACACCGAAAAGTTGCCGCCTCGGCCCACCATGCCTATATTCCCCAAAGTATCAACTTCCATGCAGGAAATTTTGTCTACCAATGTGTCTGTACCTCCCCAATCTATGTACACATGTTTAAATGCACCACAAAATGTTGCTTCTACATCTGGCTCTTCGAAGGAAGAGATGAGCAAGTTCAAGGAAATGTTGTAGACCATTGCCAATGAAATAACTATCATCAAGCGAAACTAGGTCATGCCTCTGCAGCCGACCTATAAAAATTATCAAGGCAGAAGGTCCTCTTACCAATAAAACTAGTTCCAAGGAGCCACTCACACAAATCCGCAGGCACAAACAACTAATCAAATAGTCCTGGTGCCTTCTTCGCTGCAGAGCACTAACCCAAGCTCGAGCAAAGAGCTGACTAAGAGGAAAAAAAATTAGTCGACAACACCAACCCCTGGTGTTTCCCTTGCGGTGACTCACATATGCCTCAGAATTTCCTGCATGACAACCTACAACAAAAGGTGGCAGAACAACGCAGCCAAGGCGCAACATCAAACCAAGGAGGTTACATGTATACCTCTTCGCAAATGGACAACGTGGTGCTCACTGCACAAATGCAGGGGATGTCCTTGGAGCAAGAAATAGATATTTCTCCACTGTGGAGCATCTAAATTTAATCTCCCATGATTAAATTTACTCCCTTTCGTCATCATATTAAATATTAATTTATTAAATTAATATTACCTTTATCTCATATCGTAAAGTATTTAATTTAATCATTAAATTCTTTATCTCCTGTATCTTCCTCTCAAATTAAATAAATACGCAATTTATTTAATTTGGTCATTACCCTTTTACAGTTTAAAATCAATTTAAAATTCTTCATTTTCTCTCTCCTTGTCACATCCTCCATGATCTTTCTCTAATCTGAATTAATTTAATTAATTCATGATTATGATGTGCATCCTCTTAATCAAAGGTTAATGTCACATCCTCCTACATTTACCACTTGCCTCTAATCTTCCATTAATTAGTCTAATCCAATATTTGCACAACCTTAACCAAGGTCATTAGCCATATTTAACACCACTTTTTAGCCAACCTTTGCATTTACCTCCTTTTAGCATTGACCCTCTTTCCCATGTGAATTTTTAATTCACATTTATTTATCCTAGATCCTAAGGCTTCTAGAACCTTGGACTTGTCATATCATCTACATGTGACCAAGTCCCACCTTTTTGGAGCTCACCTTTTATCCTTTAGATTCTTTTAAGAATGTGAATTTTTAATTCACATTTATATTTTCAACCACCTCTCCTTTTCCCATGTAGATTTTTGAGGAATTCCAAAATTCTTCAAATGTCCCTTTCACTCCCACTTGGGGACAAGGAATCCCTTTTTGAGGAAATCTTCTCACTCCCCAAGATGCTTGGAAGGTACTTGTCCTTCCTCCACCTCATGTACCTTTTGGCCACCTCACTTACACCTCACCTCCTCTTAGTCACTTCACCATCCACATGTCGAGATGTGAGGGCTTGTAAGTTCTCAACTCACCATAGCCCTTCATCTTGACCTTGTTGGATGAATCTCAACCGTTGAATTCAAATTCTTCTATAAATACCCCCTCCTCAAGGGCATTTTTAAGAACACTTTTATTTTGGGAGTAACCTTATGCTGCCAATTTACATTCTCAATCATTCACTATCATTTAGCCACCCACTTTGATCATCTTGCACATTCAATCTTGCATCTAGCTACATCAAAAGCCATCCAAGGAGCACAAAAATCCATCAAAATCAAGGGCCAACCAAGGAGTCTTCAACAACAAGGAAGGTATAAATCAATTTACATCTTATTTTATCTATTTTCCTTCTTTTTTCACTCTTTAGGCTAATCTTCAAAGTGTTCTTAGTATTTTTCCACTTGCATTTTAAGTCATTTTGCACATTAGAGTAGGGTAAAATTCCAAGGTACCACACTCCCGATCATGCACTCTTCTCATGGATGGAGGAAGAAGATCTGGTGTTTCCAATAAATCCACATCTAAAGCACCGAAAGTATAGTCTGATTACAACACTCACTCGAAGAGGAGATTCACGGGTGAATCAGTCATCCTGCAACTAGTCAGTATGCAACCTAAAAGTGCTTCTGACCAGACACCCAGTACCTCTGCAGTGGTACCACAATGTCTGCCACGAAGGGAAATTGTTATAACAAGAGCTAAAGAGCAGAAGCCTCCAAATCCGCCACCGTTCAATGTGGTGGAACAATTAAAAAAATCATCCGCTAATGTGTCTCTGTGGAATATCTTAGTTATTCTAGAATAAAAGACATGCTACAGAAGGCTCTTCGAGAGGATCCAATCATTGAACCAAAAGAAGAATCACTCAAGGGAAAGGTTGTTGATCAATCACCTCCTACCAAAGTTCTCACAAATAGCACATAAGAAGTCCCTTCCGAGGTTAAAGACAAGTCGAAACCGAAACCCTTCTTCCTGACCCTCATTGTGGGAGAGAAATTATTACACAATGTCATGATTGACTCTGGCGCTAGCACTACAATCATGCCCAAACAGATAGTTGAAGCCCTAGGACTTAGCTATGAGCCTTTAAAGAGGGGGGCTATGCAACTTGATGGGAACAAAGTAAAAACTGTAGGTGTCATCAAAGAACTCCCCTTGACTCAGTTCTCTTTCCCTAGCATCACGGTTCTGTAAGACACTGTGATCATAGATGTCCCCCCTATGTTCGGTCTCTGCCTATCCCAAGAATTCACTTAAAAGATAGGAGTATATTTGTCTTTGGACTAGTTGCACTTGATCCTAAGGACCAAGCATGGAGCTAAAATGAAGATAGTATCTGAAGCTCTGCATTCAGAACATGTGGTCGATGAAGCCATGATCAACTTTGAGGCTGCTCATACCTCTTTCACTAAAGAGGAGACATATTATACCAAATTTCTAGAAGATGAAAAAGTGATCAGAGATTGGATCGATCAAGAAGAAGCTCTCTTGAGCAAGTATATAGATGTTGACCCTTTCAGCAACTATCATGCTACCAGGCTAGGCACCTATGTCATCTTCGATGAGGAACAAGAGATTCTGAAAGTCATGAAGGAATCTAAGGGCGATCAAGCCTCAGAGCTATGGACATTGCACTTTGATGGAGCAAGATGCAAAGTGGGTGCAAGAGCTGGGATATGTTTGAAATCCCTGCACAATGAAAAAACACTTCGGTCTTTCTGCTTCTAGTTCACTTGTTCAAATAATGAAGCTGAATATGAAGACCTAGTGCAAGGTCTGAGCCTTGTAGAGCATATGGGCATTAAGTAATTAATGGTGTTTGGAGATTTTGAACTAGTGGTCAACCAAGTTTGGGGGATTTCTGCAGCCAAGAATGTTCGCATGAGATCCTACAGACATAGAGTCTGGGACTTGATTGAGGGTTTTGAAGCCTTCAACATCCAGGCAGTGCCCCGGGAACAAAATGATGATGTGGATTGCATGGCCACACTCGGATCTCAATTCGAACCGGCCTCCGACCTAATGCATAACAGACACTCTGTACGAGTGATAGTTTGACCAGCGATTCCAGATTATGATCAGAGTTGGTAAGTATTTGACAGTGATGAACATATCGCCTCATTCATCCAACAGTTGGGAGAGTTTACTGACCAACTCCAACCAAAGATCGTTGAAGCCTATGATGGGCAGATCATTCAACTAAGGTCTAATAAGCTTCCGAAGGGGTTGGTCATTCTTGAAAACCTTTTTGATTGTGACGATGCAAGAAATGATAAAAGGAAATTTGTAGCGGACAAAAGCGACTATGTAGACCTTCAAGTCAGAGATGGGAGAAAGCTCAAAGTTGGGAAAGACGTCCCACATCATGATAAAGAAAGGCTCATCGACTTTTTTGAGGTATGAATGAGTAGTTGTCTGATCATATGATGACCTTAAGGGATATGATCCT
Source organism: Sequoia sempervirens (assembly GCA_007258455.2). Lineage (NCBI taxonomy): Eukaryota > Viridiplantae > Streptophyta > Pinopsida > Cupressales > Cupressaceae > Sequoia > Sequoia sempervirens. The sequence continues at coordinate 245,236 of VDFB02256441.1, read as the reverse complement.
GACATCATCCAGCATACAATAGAGTTGATGGAAGGTGTCAAACCAGTCTGCCAAAAATAGAGGTTGGTTAATCCAAAGATCAAGGCCATGATGGCACAAGAGCTAAAAAAGCTAATTTAGTCTTAGATTGTCTTCTCAATAAATCACAACACGTGGGTGTCTAACCTTCTAACCTGGTCCCAGTCTGAAAGAAGAACAAAGACATCTACTTGTGTGTTGACTTTTGGGACCTGAATAGAGCATCCCTAAAGGACCATTACCCACTCCCTTCAATGGAGACAATCTTGCAAACAGTTGCAGGGTTAGAAATGTTCTCTCTACTGAATGGCTTCTCCGATTACAATCAAATCCAAGTGAGAGAAGAAGACTGACACAAGACAACATTCACTACCAAGTGGGGAACGTTCACATATGCTAAAATGTCTTTCGGCCTTTCAAATGCGGGAGCCACTTTTCAGCGGGCCATGAACATCATTTTTAGTGAATTGATTAACAAGATTATTCTAATCTATTTGAATGATTTGACTATTTTTTCCAAACATAAAGATGATCATTTTGATCACCTTGAGATGGTTTTCAAAAAATGCTAGGAGTTCAGGGTCTCCCTAAACCCGAAAAAATGTGTTTTCGGAGTGCCGCAAGGCAAGCTATTGGGACACGTAGTGTCCAAAGAAGGAATTGCAATTGATCCCAAGCAGGTGAAAGCAATCAAAGAACTTCCCCTAGCGGTCAACAAAAAGGGCATCCAATCCTTCCTGGGGAAGGTAAATTTTGTGAGCAAGTTCATTTCAAATTTTGCAGGGATAATCAAACCAATCACTTTGATGCTGAAAAAAGACCAATTATTCAAATGGACTAAAGAAGCTAGAGAAGCCTTTGAGAAGGTTAAGGATGCTATTTCTTTAGCTCCTGTGCTGGTCAATCTAGACCTATCGAAGGACTTCATAATGTATGCATTCAACAACAAGTCAAGCATTACTACTGTCTTAACACAAAAAGACGATGAAGGAAAGGGAGAACATCCTATAGCATTCCACTCCCAGACCCTAAAGGAATATGAGATGAACTACAACTTCATCGAGAGACAAGCCTTCGCAATAGTTAAGGGACTCAAGAAGTTCTGACACCTAATCTCTTGCAATAAGGTGATTGTTTATGTCACACATTCTAGTGTACATGAATACATCATGGAAGGAGAAATCATCAAAAAAAGGGCCAATTAGATCACCAAGATCCTCAAGTATGACATTGAGGCCAATCCTACAAAGACCGTCCGAGGAAGAGGACTGTGCGAATATCTGGCACATGATGAAGAAATGGCTGTCGAAGAGGAGCAACTAGAGCTAGTTCTAACAAATGAATCTTAGTTTGAAGGTTGCTGGATGGCAGACAAAGTGAGATTTACCACATATGAAAATATCCGCTGAGCCTTCCTTCTCAGAAGAGAAGATTCTACCGCCTGCAAAACAACGAATATGCGCTCATCGAAGGGATCCTGTTCAAAAGGAACTTCAACGACGTTCTATTGTAGTGAGTCACCACAGAGCAAGCAAAAAGAATCCTCGACACTTTCCATAGTAGTGACGTGGGCAGACACTTCTCCACTAAGACCACTTCCATCAAAATCATGTGCGTTGGGTACTTCTGGTCAATGTTATTCAACAACTACTCATTAATTAAATCTTACAAAGAATGCCAATTATTTTCCAGAAGAAGAAAAGAATTTTGTGATGCCTCTCAATTTAATAGTGGCTGATGAGCCATTTGCGCAATGGGGCCTTGAATTCATTGGAATGATCAATCCTGCTTCCAGTGCCGGACATAAGTGGATTCTAATGGCCACAGACTACTTCACTAGGTGGATCGAAGCCATGCCTCTAAAGAATGCGATGGAGACAGAGATAGTGGACTTCCTTGAGGAACTGGTGACAAGATTCAACCCACCTAAAACCATCATCTTCGACAATTCCAAGGCCTTCTTAGGCTCTAAGGTATGTCAATTTGCGCTTTCGCATGGAATTTTCCTAAAAACTTCATCAAACTACTACCCACAGGGGAACGACCTGGCCGAGTCAACGAACAAGAATCTGGTCTGACTCCTCAAAAGGATTGGGTCAAAGCACCAAAAGGAATGGCATAAAAACATTTGGGCGACACTCTGGGTAGACCACATAACTCCTAAGCAATTCCTCAATACTTCGTTGTACGAGTTGGTATATGGAATGGAAGCGCTATTGCCTATCTCCATGGAGATTCTAGTGTTGCAATTGCTAAAATATCTCGAGGTAGAGCAAAATGGTGCCATGGAGGTTTGGCTAGTCGAGTTGTTGGGGGTACAAGAAAAGAGAGAAAAGTCCCTAATAGCCATGACTAACCGGCAATAGGTGGTTAAAACATAGTTCAACAAGAAGGCTTCAGACCAAGGTCTAAAGTGCAGGGACCTAGTGCTAAAGTTTAATGAAAGGGTTGCAAAGCCCGACCAACACGAGAAGTTTGATAGCTTATGGGAAGGCCCTTTCAAAATAATTCAGTGCAAAGAATATAACGCATTTGAATTGGAAACCATGGAGCATGAACCATTGGGAATTCTGATCAACGAGATTCATCTAAAATTATTCAATTAGGCTCAAATTGTTCCGCCAATGTAAATATGTGAATAATGTAATTATTTTTTCCCTTGTGTTTTGTCGGCTAGTCTTTCAAATAATTAATTCTCAAGTACAAGAAAGCAGAAGCGAATGGAGTCCATTATCGCAAAGTGCAGAGAAATTTAAAATCAACCCATGCCACAGAAAAATGACACCCATATGCAGGAAAAGAAATGATAATCCACATTGCAGAACAACAAGCAAAGGAGACATAAATTTTAACATAAGCTAGATTTTCATTATATTTATATACTTTGTTAAATATAGTATCAAAATGGCTCAAAATCCACACTTTAAAAGTATATATCTATATATATTTTTTGTATCTTCTTTATACGGCTACTATAAGGCCTTTTCCAAACATATATACAAAAAATAGACTAACGAGCTTTAGTTTTTGAAACATAAAGGGAAATTTTCAGTCCATAGCATGTGCAACAACAATGGAGGCATCGACAACAACATCCACAATTTCTTTATCGGTAGGGGCAGCAACAACAACAGCTTCCAGGGGAGCAATAGCAAGCAGCGGAGGGAACACCAAGTTCCTGAAGTTTGTGTACTAGTCAATGTCATAAAATGGCACCACATTGTACATGCGGAAGAGGAAGTGACAAGCACGAGTAACCCTCTGGCAATGTTCTTCCTATGACTGGAGTCAGAAACCGCTCAGGAACAACAACCACGGTATGATCGCGTCTTCTTCAATGAACTTACGGAGGATGCTTGCAGTTGGAATACCTCAACCAAATGCACCATTCGCCACCACCTCTCTAAGTTTGTTCAAGGATTTCTTTGGGAAGATCTCTTTTACTAGGCGGAGAACGAGTGGTTTGGGAATCTAGATGTCAAGTATTGACATGACAAAGTGAGAGCACACATCAGTGTTAACTCTGGATTTATCTTCATGTTCAAGGCAATCACGTCCCATAACCCATTCCATGGCTATGATGGCCAAGGAATGCTTATTTTTGGTCATCCTCTTAAGGCGCCTAGTCAAAATCTTGCCCAAAAAAGTCATTTGGGATTTATGAGAGACCAACCTAATTGGGGTATTCATGGTGGCAATCTCTGCAACTATCTTAATACTAGCTTCACGCAAAAAATCCTAAGTCTAGCCTATGCAAATTCTATGCAACTGCTAAACACCGAATGCTAAGCCAATCACCTTTCACCAATTCTGCTAAAAATTGCTAAGTGTGATTTTCACTATTGCCTAAGTGCCTATTTATAGAAATGGCCAGGATAAACATGGTAATTTGCATACCATAAGCATGAGGTTAATCAAGTACCATCTCAAAATTTGCACCAAGGGTCGCTTGAATTTCCCACCCAGTTGCATCTGCAGGTATGATTTGCTGCGTGCAAAGATTAATATGAGCTAATTAATTAGCATAAGCTGGTGGCAGTCACTAGTGGTAGTCCATATGGCCGAATGCTGAGGTGTTGTTCTACAGGCACTTCTCAAACTCCAAAAAAGAATGCATATATTTTCAGGCACTTATTACATATTTGGCTTAATCATTATGTTTGGGATATTAATTTCCATGACATATGAACACCTAAGCTACCTTCAAATCGCAGGCTCAAGTTCCAAGAAAATCATGCTGGAGTACATCATTGCCAAGGGTCATTATGAATTCTTGTCATTTCAAAATGGCAAGTAATTTGCTTTGCACGAGCAAATAACTAGAAGTACATGTTGAATTTAATGCAAGTAGGTGAGCGTTGTTGGCCACCCAAAGAAGGAAATAGCCAAGTGTCACATGCAAAAGGTTTTGTATTGTGAATGCTTTTTAAAAAATGTTGCCCAAAGCAAAATAAATTTTAAGTGCAACCAAAGCCGAGATAAATTGCAGAGAGTTTGAGTTAAGCAAAAATCTCTAGCAAAATAGGAAATGACAGAGTTCTCAAACATAAGCACGAGTAGAGGCCCAGGGAGAAGAAACACATAGCTTGTTTAATGATATGCGTAAAGCATCAACTATCTATGTCTTTGAAGACATTTCTTACACTTCGCTTGGTATACCAGAGAAGCCAGAATGGGTAAACATGCAGGTTTTGGAGAATCCGAAAGGTTATAGAGATTAGAGCCAAATCAAGGACGACAGGGATAATATCTATGATCCCATCCTCACAATAAACCCTAAGAATTTGAGGGAGGCGACCTGTGAAAGAATGAAGAGATCCACCAACCCAAAGTCATTGTCACAGAAGCTATGGTATAGCAGACTCCCACAGTATATGGTCCCATTTTTTCACTATTTCCCAGAACTAGTCGATGCAGCCATCGAACATTTCAGCCCAAGCACCAACACCATCGAGGGTCGGAGGTTAAGGGTCAATATCTACCTAGAAGCTATTTGGAATATGCTATGCATCCCCAACCCTGAATCCAAAATGAAGGAGGTAGAGCCATTCAACCTAGCGAAGGGAGAGGAAATATGGAGAGGCATGAAAAAGGCTTTGGAATTTTACAACAAAGAAACCAAAAGGCCTAATGAAGATCATCAAAAGCCACCAAAGATTTTGACACCACTCATCGCCTTCTCCACAGACATGCAGGATGCCTTCTCAATGTTGGCGTTTGTTTGCAGCCTGTACACCGACAAGGATGTGTACGAATTTCAATTGGGTTTGAGGTTTCAGTTCCACAAGCAGTATTCCTTTTTTCTAGTATGATTTTGCACAATTCCTTATTGATGAAATGCTAGGGAAAATCAATGACTACAAAATGCAACGAAAATTTAGGTTTCCCTCCTTCCTTACATGTTTTTGCATCAGAACCCTGATTTCTTTAAGAAGTATAGGGGATTGTCTATTTTTGATGAGTCAGGCAAAAGAAGGCCAGTTTCTGTATGGACTCCTCTCCTCTCCTCTACCTATGACTATTATGCATTTTTGGATTATTTCTTGACTCCGATTTTGTAAGATTTGAAAGGGGATGATGGTTTCGACCGGCTCACCAAGGAGCCGACTACATATATGCAAAACTTCACTCCCAAATGTGACTGGTTTCTCAGAGTGGATTTCACATTCATCTGAATGCATTGTTTTACTGGAGAACCATTTTTCCTTCCGGCCTGTGTCACGAATTAGGTGCTAGCCCTTGAGATGTTTCGACAAGTATCCCTTATCGAATAAAAATTTTGCGAAGGGAAGGCCAAGAAGAGGGGATTCTTCGACTCCCCGTAAACCTTCAAAATAGTGGTCATGAACAAGAAATAGATGCACAAGTTGTTGGAGGATAAGCTGGCTCATCTAGGGTTGGTAATGATTGCGATAACTAGGATTACAACCTGAAAATGATGCGTTGAATGAATTTGTCAAGGTAACACAGCCCACGACCTTACTGGGAAAAGAGGCAGAACCTGCTAAAAGTTCTGGATGATTTGCTGGTTGATTTGATCCACATTCCTACAGAGGACAATAGGTGGCCATGGCATAAGTTCTACTTGCATGATGGCTGCTAAATAAGAAGCGCAAAATAGGATAGAAGGTTTGGAGATAAAATCAAAGACTGGATATACTGAGACCAACAACAACAGAACCTCTAGGCCCTATGGAAGTGTGGTGTTGATGAGGATTTGAAAGATCGGGAATGGAAAGTAACACACAATAAATTCATACACAAGCATTGGATAAGACGATGACTCTCTAATGAGGAGTCTAAAGAGCATATGTGCAAAGGAAAAGAGAAAGAATCAAAGGTGTCATCAGCCCCCGCTCAGCAAAAGAGAAAGGCAATGGATGAGCCTAGTCGGGTTGTTTCAAATGTATGGCTAAACCTATCAAGAGCTTCGTGGACACTCACCTGGACTACCACAAGAACAAGAATGACTCAACAACCTGGCTAAAACTATATAGAGGTGGAGTGCGACAACTACTTTCTTGCCAAATGGTAGCACACACATAAGCAATTGTTGAGAGTCTGGCTAAACACCAAGCAATGCCGAGGTCGGTGAGCTAGAGCCACAACTCTCCTCATTCAATCAATGTGTAACATTTGGCTCCTTCTTCTAACTTCAATCTTTTAGTAGCCCTTGTTGTCTCTCTGACACCCATCACTACAAGTGTCAACCCTGCCTTCTCTGTCTCTGCCACAATGGTTGTGGGAGGTTTCTCCCAGTTCTCCCTTGTGACACCATTTCTCTTAATGCCTCCGCATAACCTTACACCTTCCGTCATTTCCCAATCTACTCTTGCCTCTCTTTCCTCAAGCATGGCCACTATTGACACCCCTCCTGCTACTACTATATCTAGCACAACCCAGTTCACCCAACAATTGGAGCCTGCCATGAGCCCACAATCACCACAACAGTCGATGAGTTCTCCTACCGGTTCACAAACCTAGTTCTGGCATGTCCCTCATTTCTCCCCACAGACAGTCAATCTCCCTAAAAGGAAAGCGCCCAAAGCCACTACCCTCACATTCCCTTTTGCCCTACCTCCCGGTGCACCTTTTGTAGGTGAGCTAGTTCAGTCGCCATCCCAATTTATGGCACAGGGTGATGCTACAAAGGAAGTGTGGGCCCCGAGGATCCAAAAGCGAAAGGCGAAGGATGACAATAGTTGGTGGAGCCAAAAGTGTACACTGTTTACAATGAAGCTTAGAATGCAATCCACTTCGCGACCATGCATCTGAATGTCATCAAACCACAAGGGGAGATGCATCTTGATGATTACAACATGTTCGCCATGGGACTTGATCTGAGCTTGGCTCGACCACATGACTAGGTTGAGCTCATGGAGGAAACACAATGGGTAGTGACTACAGACTTTCTCAACTCTGGTTGCCAACTAAAAAAGAAAGAGGAAGAGTTGAAACTTGTGAAGGATAGGGTTGAGTTCCTGCAAGCAAAGGAAAAAGTGATGGAGGTAGACGTTGTGCGCTTATCAAAAAAAGTGCAAGCAACAAAGATAGAGTAGAAAAAACTCTAAGAGGAACTTGCTAAGTTCCAATTCGTTGACCCCTTCTTGGTCGATGTGTTGCGGAAGAGGAACCAAGACTATCAAAATCGCTTAACTTTGGCGGATCAAGAAATACAACAAAAGGATAAAGAGTTTGGACATCATTGTGCTCAATTCGAGCAAAAGATGCAAGAAAAGGATGCAAAATTTGGGGCCCAAAAGGCTCTATTGGAAAAGGAACTTCAGGAGATGAAGCTTTCTCTCGAAACAAAGTTAGTAAACAAGAGTCGGGCTGAGGAAAACTGGTCCAAAGAGCTAAGTAACATCGAGGAACAACTTGCATCCACAAACAAGAGAATTATGGAATTGACAGAGGATGTCACTTCAAAGGATGCGAAGATTTCCCTTCTAAGGAGTGCTCTCTAGGCCCCTGTTGCTCAATCAGACCTCATCCCAGTAGCTCAACAACTATATATTTCATACTACAGGGAAAAGGTCAAGGCCTTTTCCCGACACTATAGACAACGCCCGATCTCATGGGCGCAACAAAATTGTAGGAGGTTCATGGAACAATTCAACAGTTCTTAAGGTTCATCACAAAAAGGGTTCCTAAGGAAAAGAGTTTTCTAAGCAAGCTATACATGGTCTCTGATGAAAACTTAGCAAAGGTAGGGATCGAGGATCACAATGTTGTTGCACAAATGACAAAAAAATTCATCCATTTCCACTTGGCCATCCTGCATACTAATGCCTTCATAGCTACTTTGAACCAAACTATGGATGGCATGCGGGTACCCTCCCAGCCTAATTGAGATGGGCCTCATTCCCATTTCTTTTTTGAAGAGAGTCAGCCGCCTACAATGAAAGTAAATTGTGACAAAGATTGAAGAGAAGGAGGTGGACATAACCATTCTTTCTTTAGGTTTCATGCCAAACCTCCATTAAAATAATATTGAATAGCCTGGCCCATTCACAACCATTCTTCTAATGAGTCAGCCTTTGCAGCCTTTTACATGCCCTGATCAAAGTGCAGAAAGAAGAGGAATTCCCAGTAGCATATCTGTATCACCAAGTGCCACTGGCCTCTTACGAAACTCTTTCTAAACTCCTCATCACTTCATGGCTCCGGCGATGGCTTTGGTCCTAGTCGTGAGAAAAATTTTTGTTCCCTCTGCTCCATAGAAAATGCCCCTCAAGAATGCCAAAATTGCAGTTCTAAATCCTCAAGCTCCCCTTTGGTGGTGTTTTTTTGCTATGTTACCCCACCATATGCTCAAACATGCTGCTCGTCTTTTCATCGAAGCTTCGCTATACCTCGCCAATTACTTCCATGTGTCTGCCCAGTGCTCCTCATAGCAAAGGATTCCTCTGCTCTTCTACCGGCTCCCACTATGCTTCCATGTGTCTACACCATGGGCTATTTATAACTGCTTCCCTTCACTTTCTCGTCAGGCCCCGTTTGCATGCCACGTAGCTTCCATTCGCATAAAATTTTGACGGACCCCACAGTCGGCATCAATAGTAAACCTTGCTACTACGTGTCTTCCCGGCGCAAACTTTCACCTAAGGAAAGGGAGAATGAACCACGGGCTGTGAACTACCGCCACCTGTCCCTTCAATGAGAGTTTTACCAAGGAGAAGGATGAATCGAGCAATGGGATGCGACACTTGTCTGTGCGAGATTTCTTTGGACCACTGCCATCATTCGCAGGGGATGCATCTAGCTGGGAAGCGACTACATGCTATGGGCCGAATATTTTTTGTTACAACGGCTAATGGAAATCATTGTTGTGGCCATCATTGCCTAAGATTCAAAATCTTTTTTGTTACAAGCTTGCCAGATGATGGATTGTTGGCTATAAATACTGCTTCTCGCTTCAAAAAATGAGTTCGAAAGATGCAAAAAAATTAAAGAAAGACACCGGGCCTTTAATATTATTTTAGATTATTATATGAAACTTTTAGACTATTTTGTTGTTCAACGTTTCTATTTTTTCTTATGTTATTTGATAAGACATTAATACTGTGCCATTATTATCTGGATCGTTCATTTGCAAGAACTTCTATGGTTTTAAATACAAATTTCCGATTTAGATCATGTCTTTGACTCCTCTTTTCAGTGAATGTATGTGATAATAATTTTATGTCATTAGATGAATTGTTCATATCTTTATCTTTGATTTATGTGATTCTGGAACATAGCAGATTGCTGACTGGGCCCTTGAATCGAATCCCAAAGGATAGATTTATCGTGCCTTTATCTACATCTTGGCGCATCGCCTTAGATTTTCATTTTATATATTTGCTTCCTTTTCCCATTTAAAACCCTAGTTATAGAAGAAGCCCGACTTCTTTAAAAATATGGAGGTCACTTAGTTTAGCGCAATTGGTCTCCCCATTAACTGAGTTTCCCATAAAGGTTGTTACCTTGCCAATTTTTGGCATCAACAGGAATAAAAGAAATAATTGACATTGTATCCACCGTCACAACCTTTGTTGGAAACAAAGGACCCACTATGGATTGATAGTGATCTAGACGACTCTCTCCATGTTTTAATGATTGATCAAAGTATTGATCTACAAGAGCCATTCGATGATGTTATTGTTGCTAATTTATTTCAAAACATGTATTCATTTAATAATATTCTATAACAAATTTAGCGATTCACTCTTATATAGATGATAATTGTCCATTTGGGAATTTTCCTTTAATAGGTGATTCACAAGCTTTGCAATATTTTATTACTCTAAAATAATTGCTTCTGTATGATTATTTATATAGTCCATTCCTATTTACTAAAAATTAGTCATTAGCATCTATAGATTTACCTTCACCCACTCAATCTCGAGCAATGGAAATTTTACCTCGACGTACACTTAATATTAATCCACAATTAAACAATACACAAATTGATGATTTAATCTCAATGTTATGCATTCATAAAGCTGCATTTGCTTGAGAATATAAATATATTTATGGTATACATCTTGATACGTGTACTCATCATATCTATATAGAAGAAGGTAGTTGTCCAGTGAGGCAACCACAACAAAGATTGAATCCTATTTTACATGAAATTGTTAAAGAGGAAATAAAAAAATTACTTAATTTTGGTTTTATTTATCCAATTTCAGATAGTCAGTGGGTGTCTCCATTGGTAGTGGTTCCTAAGAAAAATGGTAAATGGTATATTTGTGTTGATTATAGAGCCCTTAATAAAGCAACAAAGAATGATAATTTTCCATTACCCTTTATTGATCAAGTGCTTGATACTCTTGTAGGGAAAATTTTCTTTTCTTTCTTAGATAGTTTCAATGATACAGTTAAATCCAAATTTCACTCGAGGATCAAGATAATACCACCTTCATTTATCCTTGTAGGACATTTGCATATAACATTTTACCATTTAGATTACATATTTCCCCTACAACTTTTCGAAGGCCAGTGTTAAGTATTTTTGTTGATCTTATTCATGATTTTGTTGACGTATATATGGATGACTTCACTCTTTATGACAACACTTATGAGGAATTCAAGGACAATCTTGAAAAAATCCTTCAAAGATGTGAAGACACTAGTTTATCTCTTAGTCATGAAAAATGTCACATTTTAATGATGGAAGGTATAGTATTAGGTCACTACATTCTTGCTAAAGGTATTGAAGTAGATCCTAAAAAGTTATGAATTATTCAAGATTTACCTATGCCTACTTGTCAAGAAGATGTTTGTAGTTTTTAAGACATGCAAGATACTATAGAAGGTTTATTCAAAATTTTAATAAAATTGCTTCACCCCTTTTTATTTTATTAGGAAAAGACAATGTATTCTCATGGACAACAAAGTGTCAACAAGCCTTTGAAGAAATTAAAACAAAACTTATTACCACACCAGTGTTGCATGGTCTGAACTGGTAATTACCATTCCACATTCATATTGATGCTTCAAATACTTTAGTGGGAGTTGTGTTAGGACAGAAAGATGGTACACTCTTTTATTCCATTTATTATATAAGCAAAAAAAATCACTGGTGCTAAGATGAATTATATAGTTACTAAAAATAATTATCAGTTGTTTTATATGCAATAAATAAAATTTTTCATTATATCACAAGGTATAAAGTGTTTGTTCATACTAATAATTTTTCAATTCAATATGAATAAGCATGTTGTTACTGGAAGAGTTATCAAATGGTTATTATTGTTACAAGAATTTGACATTACTATACTTGATAAGCCTGGTCATGAGAATTTTGTTGTAGATTTCTTATCCAGGTTACAACATGATGATTAAATTATACCAGTGGATGATACTTTTCCAGATGAACATCTTTTTTCCATTTCAATAAAGAGTCCTTGGTTTGTTGATATTGCTAACTACTTAGTCA